>WEKY01031018.1:108033-159433 GCA_013390045.1 Picathartes gymnocephalus
TTTTGTGATTCAGCAAGAACGTTTTCCATATTCGTTTGGAAAATAAACTTGCTGGAGTTGTCAGGAAAGAAACAATGAGGAGCGTGCACAGGCCAAGGAGATAGCTGTTCACACGGCTCAGAAAAAGGGCAGGCCAGAACACAGGGAGCTGAATCTCGCTTTGGAAATAAATTACAGTCTTTTCTATCCCTGAACTAGCATGGCCACATTTCTTCCCTTCAGGAAGTGGAGGGGCTCCCTGTTGTACTGTTAATATCTTTGTTTCTCCTTTTTTTCCTGCTTTTTCTTTTCCTGCACAAATATGTATGATATATTAGTTTGAATAAAGCTCTTTTACAGAATATTGAGCTGAATAATACAGAGCTGGGGTTCCATGGAGTTGAATTCCCAACTTCTTTTTTATCCCATGCTTTCTTTGTTAGAGCCAGAAAACTCATTTAAAAGGAAAACCAACTTTCGGGATCCTTTAACTTTCTCACTGCTCTCTGCAGTAATTAGTGTTTTCTTTGGAAGCAATTGATAACTTCTGATGAAGACCATGGAATTTTATGGAAAGCTTTATTTATGTAATACATCTTTCTGAGTGCTTTGTTGATCTGTAGTTTTGGCTCATTAGTTCAAGTCATTGTAATTATGCCTCATATTTATGGGAGATTCTTTCCAGCCCCCTTTTTTTTCCCCAACCCTCTTCTCCAGTAATTGTTATTTAACCAGATCTTAGCTTTAATAGTTCAAAAGCAAAAAAACAGCTTAAGGAATACACTCTACTGGAGCAGTTTTTGTTTAGCTTAAACATCTGTTGCTATTTTCCTTATTCTGGAAGTTAACATTTTTAACATTAAAATAAACACACACAAAATGAAGAGAAGAAAAGCAAAACTTCAGTGGTGTTTATAGTGAGGTGTTTATATCCCAATGGTTTAAAAAGTGTAAACACTGGCAACATCTGCTCTGAACTCAAAGGGTGTTGTAGAGATGCCTACAGATCTTCCAGGCCTCTGCCAAAGTATTTATTTTATAAGTGAGTTGTGTCAGCAGTGATGGATCTTGTCTTTCCAGGGACACTGTTGCAGTAGTAACTACATTGACAACAAAATGCCCTTTCAAACTCAATTAATTAGGATTTATTGAAGGCCACGCTTGAACTACTTATAAGTTGATGCCTTCCTGAGAAGTACTTTTGAAGATGTAGGATAAGATACAAATACATTGTGTGGTGGGAAAACAGGTTTCAAGTTTCAGAGGAGAGAGAGTGATGGGCCTGTAGGCCACAGGAAGTAGATGGGTTCTTTGTTCTATTCCTTTAGATTCTCGCTTGAACCATTTGATTTTGCTTTTTGAGGCAGTTGGTATGCTGGTGAGATGTGTCAGTGTGGTTTATGAAGTTTACTGGTGCTTTTACTCTTTCACCTCTGGCAGTGGAATTGTTGGATTGATTTACAGCTGCAGCCTGTGGATCAGAGATGTGCTGGTACCTAGGAAGTAGGAAAAGTTCCTCCACCCTGTGCATTTGGCAACCCTTTCGTGCAACGTGGAGCAGAGGAGTGTAGTTTGCATCCCGAGCAGTCCTGCTTTTCCTTGCCCAGCAAGAGTCACAGATAGCAGTTTGTTATCTGTGAGCGCCGGCCCTGGAGAGCCTTCCCTGCCTGGGAGGGGCAGGAACCTCCTGAGAACCTCAGCTGTGTCTTCATCTCCTTCTCTTCCTAAATTCTGCCATTCATGGTCACATGCCAGCCATGGAGTTTCCAGCATGGAAACATTGTCCAGGTGCTGTTTAGTGCATTAAACACATTCCTGATTTTGCCTTTCTCTCTGGAGGTCTGGGGGAAGAGAGTAAATGGGGGTAACACAGATGGGATCTGCCTTGTGGGCAGCAAAGTGTCCTGCTGGGGCTGGGCTGGGAATGGGAGAGCTGGAAGTTCTCCCATTAGTGTTCCAAAGTGAGCCTGTGCTGCAGATTCAGTTCTGCAGGTGGAACCTCACCTGGGGTTGGCTTTTTTCTCAAACATGAGATGATTTCCTTTATTTTTTGTTGTGAGGTTGGTGTAACAGTTGCACAGGTTTTTCAGAGAGGCTGTGGAGTTTCCACCTGTGGAGATACTCAAATCCCACCTGGAGCCCTGAGCATCCCTCCCTGGCTGAGGCTGATTTTGAGCAGAAGGTTTCTGGATGATGTCCAGAGGTGCCTTTTTAGCCTCTTGGAAATTTCTGTGCACTCGTGTAATTAAAACAGCCACAGCCAGGAAAAGAATTATAACCAGAGATGAGTGGAAAGAGTTTTTGAAAGGGGATCCATAACTCTGAAGCACAGGATAAAGCCATTTCCTTTCCTCAAAGTTGTTTGTTTTACACCGATAATTTGTGTCCTTTGGAGGGTTTTCCTAATCTCATTGACAGCTTTGAGCCCCCATGGTAATCTCAAATCCAACTGATGCTTTTGGAGGAAAACCTGAATTTTAATGAGTTTGTGGGAATGTAGCAGGTTGCGTAAAGAAGACATTTGAGTTTTGTCTCCCTCTCCAGTGAAAAGAATGAAAGAAAGAAAATTTTAAGATCATTCAAATGGGAATGCTTAGTCCTCACCAATGGAAAATTAGTTATATTAGCAATGATCGACCATTTCAAGCAATATATTGTAATATATTTGATGGTATAGGAAAGAGAAGGAGAAATAATTGGAGGATTGTTGCCTTGGCATCTGGATGCTCATCTTTAGCGTGAGTACATCTGGTATTCTTCTACTAAACATTGCTGCCAGTGATCAACAATGGCTAGTTTAATGAGGAGTGCTCTCAGATCATTGTTTTCTTCCTAATGAGCTCAGGGCCATGAGGAAGCTCCTGGGAGCCCTGGCTGAGGTGCAGAGGCTGGGGAGCAGCTCTGTTCTGAGGCTGGCTGGCATTCCCAGCGCTTCCTATCAAATGACAGCCACTTGATCCGGGCAGGTATTCAGGGCTGGAACATCTGCATCTTGTTTTGTGCTGGAAACTTACTTAACTCCAGCTCAGTATTCTTTCTCTGGCGTGTGAGGTAACGGAGTGCTCAGAGTTAAACAAAACAGAGCACAGGTGATGCTTCTCTTTGACTCCAGGGCTGTCCAGCCAGTTTTGGCTGCTGGTTTCCCACGGAATATTCATGAGGAGGTGCAGTCTCCAGGCAGATTTGTTTCATTCTGTTGTTTATCCGAGGGAGTGTACAGATGGTGGTGTGTTGGAAGGCAGATTTCTGCCTTCCTTCCTTTCTCTATCCCAGTTTCAGATGTTCTGGGTTATTGCTGCATTCCCAGGGCTGGAACTGCTGTGCTGGGAAAGGTATAAAGAAATGCAATAGAAATGCAATAAGATGCTAAGAAGTTCCCCAGGCATGTTACTTGGAGCACTCAAAATAGTTATGCAGAGTTCTCTGGACAGTCCAGAAGACTGGGATTTTTTTATTATATTTTTTTAATGAAGAAAATTGGATCCAGATTTCTAGCAAAACACCCCTTTTTGGTTTCAGGACAGCTTTCATTCGTTAGTGGCATATTACATAATTATTTCACTGACTTCCTGTAAGGCTGGAGTGTTCCTTGGCGTGCAGAGCTGGGTGTCCTCTCAGGGCACTGCAAGGCATCCTGAATATGTGTCTTTCTTCCCAAAAAGCCACTTCAGATGTTTGCTATCACAGATCCTGCTAACTTCATTTGCTTTTTAATGAAATGCAGCGTGTTTTCTTAAGTTCTAAAGAAGAGTTTCCATCAGCTCTCTCTGCTGACCTTGCATTTTTCTCTGCGTTTGTAACATCAGTTTCTCCTATTAACTGCAAAGGTTGGGTTAGTTTCTAAATATATAGAATTACTATAGCACTATTCTTTTGCTAAGAATTGGATGAGAATCTCCTTCACGGCGAATTAAGTGCTCTTATTTGTAAAGCACTGTAAAATCTCTGTTCAAAGCCATGTAAATTAAGATGCACCTAGAGAGTGTTCCCCATTTACAGAACATTATGTGGGTTTTGCTTTTTCAATCTCTTTCATCTTCAGGAATAAAACAAAGAGCCCCAGCTTCACAGTTGGGCTTTTCTTGCTCATTTCCTCCTAGCATGAAGTTGGGAATATCCTCTTCAGGACTGACATCAAAATTCAGTTTATTTTCCTTGTTCATCAAAGGGAGCATAGATTTAGGTCATACCTAATTTTTATTTTTTTTTTCCCCCTGGAGTTCTGTTGTTCTCACCCTGGATGCTAGTTCAGCATTTGTACTGAGAACCCAACAAGGAAATTAAAAGCCCAAATATAATAGAGTGTTATCCCACAGCTTTCAGTAGATAAGATAGGCAGCATATTTTTTTTCTGAGATAAAAGGTAGTGAGGTTTGTAGCAGTAGGTTGAATTCTGTGTTAATGAGCAATTTGCTTAAAGGCTGTAACTTGTTACTCACAAGTCAAATTTGTTACAGTGCCAGGTCTCTTTGGATATAAATCCAGGGATTTTAGGAGACATTGAAAAAGCTTAAATTGCTCCAGAGTTTGAACAATGCACTATATTGTATGGAGAGCTGTTAGAGAAAAAATAAAGCTTAAACAGCAGTCTTCATTGTGTAGCATCTAAAATTATGAATGAAAAAGTTCATCCATATGTATTGGCTTTGCCTTTTTTAAATATCTGCTTTGCATGAAAATAGTTGTCTATTAATTTCTTCTTGAGGTTTAATACAGATGGGCCTTTATATTTGATTTTGGCTGAATAGGCTACAGAGTTTGAACATGCTGCATGCAGACAGAGTGCCAAGCAATTTAGCAAAGTTGTTTACACTAACAATAATCCAGCAGGACAGAGACTATAATTTCTCCCTTATAATAGTGTGAGGTAGTGATGAACACAAGTTCCTGGAGAAGTGTTTACAAAAATGGCTTTATACTTCCTCAGCACTAAAGAAGTGTGAGGGGTGTGGAGTTGAATTCCTTCTTTAAAGCCAGCCAGTTTTTCCTGCATCTCCCTGGAAATCGCTGCCCAGCTCAGCAGGGAGGGCTGCACACACAGGGACATTGTTTGTCCCTGCCTTCGGGGATAACTGTGCCATGGGGCTGGGGGGCAGGAACAGACACCACCAGTGCCACCAGGCTCCCTCTGGGTTTCCTGGGGGCACACTGCCCCCCGTGCTTCACCTCACAGCTTTTTTAGGAGATGTTCTCGTTCCCAGGCTGTCCCTACAAGTGGGCTCAGTGGTGTGTGGAGCTGGGGGAGCACTGGTGTGTGTCCTGGGGAGATGGATCCTCCAGGGTACTGAACAGGCAGCTGAGCTCTTAATTAGGGTTATCTCTGCCCACTTGTAAACCTCATGTCACAGATGGATGGAGCTGGAAGAGCTTTGGTCTTAACACCAGGAGTAGCTGGCACTGATTATAGGGCAAGGCAAGCTTAGGGGACATCAGTTCACAGAATCACAGAATATCCTGAGCTGGAAGGGACTCACAGGGATCATGGAGCCACCTCCTGTACAGACGCCCCAACAATCCCTCCCTGGGAGCTCCTGGAGCTCTGGCAGCCTCAGGGCCGTGTCCATTCCATGGGGAGCCTGGGCAGTGCCCAGCACCCTCTGGGGTAGAACCTTTCCCTGAGATCCAACCTGACCCTCCCCTGATGCGGCTGAGGCCATTCCCTTTGGAAAGGTCAGTCCTTGCTAAGAAATATCTCAGTATCTTGTGCAACCTTGGGGAAGTTGGGGTACCTGATACCACCACAGCATTGGTTCCAGCCAAAGGAAAAATCACCCAGAAACCTCAGTGAGGTGATGGGACTTCACCAAAGACCTTCAGAGATCTGGTTTTAACAGGAATGGCAGCCCTTAAATCTCAGGGTGATTTGGGTGGTGGGGACAAAAGTGTGAAACTGAGGTCAAGTCATTCCTCCTCATCCAAATTTCACTGTGCTGGTTGGTATCAGATGTTTTTTTAAACAAGTGTTTAGAATGTTTCCTTGCCTAAATTTCAGGGCACTGTTTGGTATCAGATTTTTTTAAGTAACAGTTTTTTTGCCTTTTAAACTTTCGTTGCTAGTGTTAAAAACAAGGACTTGTTAAACACAGTAGCACTTGGTGCAGTCCAGCTTTTCCCCCTGAAAATGCTGTGTGATGCTTTGTGCCTCATTTTGGTTTTGGAGGAAAAGCTAATCCACAAGTGGTGTTGGTGGAGGCAGGCAGATAATATTTGGGATAAAGTGGAATGCTACAGCCTTTGTGGCACACAGGGAGGAAGGGAAGTTGCCTTCAGCAGCTCAGTTCCCTCACAAAACCCCTGGCTCCTGTCCTTTCCTAATTCAGGTTGTTACAAGAGTCTCTGATTATTTGAAGCCATGTTCCTTTTCGCTCCTCATCACTTTGGAGTGTTCCCTGTCAGCTGTGAGAACCAGGCGTTGTAGTGTATAACTTTCCTCCTATTCTTCCAAATGTTGCTAGCAGGTTCCAGGAAATATGTTTGCTCTCCCAGGAAAAGTTTGGAACCAGTTGTGTTTAAAAAGCAGTAGTTTTTCCTGGAAACCCATTTGACAGGGCAGGCATGGAAATCTCTCAGCACTGCACTTTTCTGCTTTGTGAGGCTTAATATTTATTCCTCAGCATGCAGAATTAGGTGGTTTTTTTGCCTTTAAATACGGGTTGTAGTTGGATGTGAGAAAGATTTAGTAAACTTTTTTTTTGCCCAGGGTAGGAATGGCACTGCTGTATGGGAATATAAACCAGTTTGGAACACTTACTATGTTTTGTTTTAACTCAAAATCCCAGAACAGCAGATTGGCAGTAGCCTTTGTACTTGCAACCTACAAAATGCCCAGCCCAGTCATCTTTTGCATGAGAAGAGTGAAACCCAAAGCTACCAAATGGATCTTTTTGAGTAGCTGTTGTTCTTTTGGCAATAAGTGGGTACTTACTTCTTTTACAGATGGTACCAACACGCTGTGCTTGCCCTTATAGATGGTATTGAATCCTCCAATTTTGTAATTTAATTGCTAATGTTTAGTAGGTCTCACTTCTGAAAGTAAATTAAGGTCTTTGTGACAGTAGCAGGTTTGGACACTTTCAGAGCAGAACTTTTTAGAAAATTATGGTTTCTTGGCTCCAGATTACAACACTGGAATAGTTTTCTCTGTGATGCTCTGCTAATTGTAATTAAATGACTCTGAATTTAATGGAAATTAAAGTTGTCCAGGCAAAAGGAAACTATTTCTATGAATCCGAATGATTTAGGAAGATCAGTCAATGCCGCACAAGAGCTAGCCAAGTAAAATAGGACTATTTAGTTGTTGTTTATATTCTTTGGAAAGCAACATCTTCTAAAGCAGCTTGACAGAAACTGCTCTTACCATAGAGAAAAAGAAGTTGACACAACTGTGGCACCTCCTTTGTGGTGCTTTTATCCAGAACACATGAAATGAAGATGGGGTGAGGGAAATACTGTATGATTCATATAGGACAAGTCTGAACTCAGCCAGTTCCTTGGATTTAGTATAAATATTTATGGCATTGAAGGGGATTTTTAAAATTTTTGGTTTTTTAATATTCTTCCTCATGCTCGGGATCTTTTTTATATGTCCTCCTCAGACATCTGGTGTGTACTGGTGCTTGTTTAACCCCCACCCTGCAACTTTCCTGCTGTGGCATCTCAGAGCTCTCGCAGCCACTCTGTGGTTGGTGTGAATTAAATCTCCTCGGGCCAGCTGGGGCAATGCTGACGTGCACACTTTTCCTGCTGAACGCTCCAAATCCAGAGGTGAACACTCTGCTCTTGTCCTGCTGCGAGACATCACACTGAGCTATTTACCAGAGGTGGCAAAAATGGGAATTCCAGCGTTAGCGAGGGTGTTTACAGAGCTTTGGCTGGGTTCTCTATCTTCAAAAATGCTTCTCTCACTAATGTTACATAATCCATGTATTTAACTCAGCTCATCACAAAAAAAAGTTTTCAAAAATCGTTATCTTTCTTTAAAAACTCTTAAAAGTTCAAATATCTAAGACTGTGAGTGCTCTGAGGTACATTATGTTTGCCTTAATAGCTAAGTTCTGAGTTTTTCTTTGCAGAGCAGTAAATTGAACGCTACCCTGTTTGAGTTCAAGTGTTTCTCAACTGGTGCATTTAGCAACACGTATGACAACAGACATTTTAATACTCACATTTACATATATTTTTAATCCTCTCTGCAGAATCCTTGCTCTCACAGAAGCCCAGTTAATTCAACTTTCAGCCACTCCTGTGAAATAAACAGTGAATGTTATCCTTATTTACAGTGAATAAAGAATAAAGAGCTGTAACGGGTTGAATTCACAGAAGTCTGGGATAAAGCTGACAGCAGCATTCCAAGTGCCTCAACTGGAATATTTTGCCATAGCTGCTAAACCTTACTGTGACCTCCTAGTAAAGAAAATTGCTTTTACCTGTTTGAGATATGCAAATAAAATATGTAATTAATCAGCTAAGCAGATAAAAACAATGATTCTTGGACTGATGCTGTATGGACTTGATCCTTGCTTTTTGCACAGCAGTCATGGAGGGGAAACAGGAGCTTTTGGACCAAAATAGTGTAACTTTGGTCCCTCTGTAGTGGACTCCACCCAATCTGAGGTGATGGAATCTCCTTCAGTGGATGTAGTTGAGTGTTTTCAGCTGATAAAAGGAATGAGCCCTTTCAGACAATGCTGGGAAGAATTTGAAGCTCCCCTGTCTGAGCCACAGGACCTCTCCAGGTCTGTTCCTTTAGAGCAGAGCCCGTTGAGTTGAATAAGAGGAATGTACTCACAGATGCTGGCAGTTAATTTTTATATTCTCTTTGGAGGATGAGTTGGGATAAGAGACTTAATGAAATAGCAGTCCAGCTGTGCTCATGCAGTGCAACCCAGCCTGAGACCATTTGTGACCTGAAACAGTGCTTCCAAATCTTCTAATTAATACTGCAGTGTCTCACTGTCCCCAGCACTGCTGTTTGGCTCCATTAAAAATCTCACTGTGCCTGCTTAATTATGGGGTGGAACATCGTCAATGTCTGATAAGGGGGTAAGAGATCTGCAGAAATGTTTTTCAAGTGAGATGGGAAAGAATGTAACAGGTAATTCACTGGGGAGTGGTGTCATAGTAATGCAGTGAGAGGTTTGATTTCTGGCTCCTGTGGGGACAGTATGATGTGAGTGATGGGTCACAAAAACACAACTGCTGGTTTTTGTTACCTTTGTTTTACCAACCTATCTGCACTTCCCTGTCTTTTCTGGGTTTTGTCAGGATTGAGTTGCTTCTGTTGCTGTGAAATACATAGAGAAGGAGCCTGGAGTTGTTGTCAGAAGGGAGATTTGGCTAAGGACTAGTAGGTATAGGGCAGGAAAACACAGCCCTAACAGAGTGTAACTTTGGTACTGCTCACCCCATCCAACCCCATGAGTGTCAAGATAACTTCAAAAATAAGAACCTCTGCTTGTTCCTGCTTTTCCAAGAGTTCTGGAAAACCTGTCCTCAGAGCCCAGAAAACTGTGAGAAAGGCTGCCCAGGCAGCATGTAATTTCTTGGTAGCAAACACAATCCCTCCCTCTCTCTGCCCTGCCTTCGCTTCCCCTTGGAGAGAACAGTGATTTGCAGTGACCCTGCAACTTGGCCCCATAAAGCTCCCTCCTGCTTGTGAAATAAACAGCGGGCTCCGAGCTGGACAGTGCTCCCATCCATCCCCTGGCACCGCGGGACTGGCTCCTTTTTATCCCTGGGACAGCCTCCAGCAATCCCAGTGCTGCTGCTGGGCTGAGTGGGAGTGTTTGAATCCACCACCTTCAGTCCTTCTGGGCAGGGATTCATTCCCTGCTACCAGCTTTTTCACAGCTGAATCTTCTACTGAAGCAACAGTTTTCAAGCTTTTGTACTCTCTGGTTACCTAAAATTTTTATTTTCTGTACATGTCTTCACAGCCATTTCTTCTCCCCAGTAAAATTAATGTAGTTGTGTGTCATGAACCCAGGATTAAAAACTGCCCTGTCAGAGGCACAGATTTAATTTTATCTTTCTCCTTAGTGGTGGTGTGTGCCTGTTTGTTTTGGAAGACAGTCCTGTCAGGAACAAGGGTGATATTTTAGCTTTTATATGTTTCTTTATACCAGCACCCATAACCCTGGAAAAATCATATGAAATCCTTTTCTCTGAGTCATATGGAATCCTCTGAATCTCATTATTGATCTGGACTGTTCTCTGGGCTCTTCTAGAAGCCTTCACAAGTTCTTGGATATTAAAACACTACAGGAGAGCAGTGTCTGAGGGGAACTGTTGAGCTGTGTCTCAAAATAATACAGATCCAGAGGATTGAAGGTCCTATATTATGCATTCTGTAGGGTTTTTGCTGAGCTGAATTTGCTTTATTTTACTGGCTGGGCCCTCTCTCAGCCTCAGCAGAGCCCTGCACATGAGGAGCTGTCAGGCTGGCACATCATGCTCGTTTTCCATGGCCAGAGCAGGGTCAGAAACGAACTTGTTCCCCTCTGAGAGGCTCCCGTGGTTTGCTTAGGGTTCCCAGTGCTCCCTCGCTCTCCCTCTGCACAAGGGATTTTGGAGCCCCTTCTGAAGGACAAAGGGATTTTGTTCTCCACAGTGGATTCTTTGTGGGAGATGGGTTGGGATTGCTCTGCCACTCCATGGATTAAAATCTTGGATGTTCTGTGCAGTATGGCTGGAGGGGCTCCGTGTCCCTCACGTGGCTGCGCATCAGGTAGTAAAACCAGCATGGAAATCCAACTTTTTCATGTGGTCACGGGGCCAAACGTGATTTTTTTTCTCATTTCACCATGGTTTAAGAGGAGAATTTGGTCGCTTGGATGCAACTCCCAGGGATTCCCTCCGGGAATGGGCACTGAGGACTTGCACAGTGCCCTGAGCAGTGACCCTGCTTTATTCCAGCTCCATCCCAAAGGCAGCACCCACCTGTGCATGTCTTTTACTAACATTTTAAATACATCTGCTGTTCTGTTCATATTTTAAAGCATTTCTATCCTCTCTTGAGAGCCATTTTACCTTCCAGGTAGGGAATTGGGAGGGAAATAAAGTGGGAATAAAAGAAACATTGCTGGAAAGCACAATATCACATTTCACAGCTCTTTTAGAGAGCTCATTTTCCTGATGTTCAGAATTTTTCCACATGTAGCAAAGGAGAATAATGTGAGAAAAGGCGTTCAGAGCATGTTTATTTTAAACTGCAGTAAAAGCCTGTGGTACTTCTAAAAATAGGCTCCAGTTGAAATAAGTGGAATATTTTTTTTACCTTTCTATGGCACCTTTTGCTTCAAATCGTTATGAAGGAAAGAGTGCACCATTTATTGGATTTACTTTTAGTATGACCCCTTGCAAGTGAACATCTCAGATTTAATGTTGGAAGCATGCTTGCTGTAGAACACCCTGGCTGTGTTCATATCCACAAGGGACACTGAATACCCAGAATTTAATTTGTGTTACAGGATCATATTCATGGAATAACAGCCATAAGAACAGAGGGGGGGTTTAAACCTGAATATCCACTAATAGAAACAATATCAACAAACAAACAAACGGAGGGAGAGTAGCAAATATTTTCTGTCTAGGGGGAGTTACTCAAATTTGAGCTTTCACAAATTGAATTTGTCTCTCTTTGCCACCCTAAGGTAGGATTTAGTGTATTGAAATACTGCTTTAGCCCCCAGTCTGACAATTTCTTCTGCTGTGACCTTGCTGTGACTTTGATTTACTTTTGAAATAGATGGCAGGGCTTCTGGCTGTGATTGTTTCAGCCGAAAGACAGGCTGGTCTTTGATCAGCTTGGCTTTGCCATCTTTTATGTAACAAAGTCATTTAAGACTCACAGACTGGGTGACAAAAAGAACACCTAGATCTGAAACCACCTTTTATCTGGGAAACAACATCATCAATGTGTTGCCTTAATTATATTTCATTCACAAAAAAAAAAAAAAAAAAAAAAAAAGAAAAAAAAATTATTGATAATGTTTTTACGTTGTCAATAAAATCACATTATCACATGTCTTTTGCTGCCCAGTAAAGAGGAATGTCATGTTTGCTAAGCAAAAAAGAATATGGAATTTACTGTTTTCTGCAGGAAATGTAGATGATACTTTTCCCTTTGTCCTCCTTTCTCCCCTCTGTGTTGGGGATGCCCAAACTGCTGCCCTTGGCTGAGCTTGGCCTAGAGCTTGGTTCTTCTCTGAGCAAACACAAAATGTTAATTGTGCTAATTTTCAGTCCCTCTTAACTGACTTTAGATGGTTGATGCAGGTTTTTCCTGGGAGAGGTGGCAGAGAGGTTCAAAGGAATGCTGCTGAGGTGCAACCCTGCTCCTTGAGCACAAACCTGTCCTCCGGAACACAGAGAAATCCTTTTTTGACACTGGTGTTCACAAGTTACTGTAGACAACCCTGGTGTTACTTATCTGGAGGTCAGTGAAGTTTAGCATTGATTATATCCAACTCTTGCCTGCCAGATAACTGGAACCTTGTTTTAGCCACGGTTTGCATGAGTACAGGTACTCTAAGCAGAAAAAGTAACACTTTCAGAGTTTTGTAAGAGTTACCTAAATGGGACTTTATCTTCAAGTGAGAGCTGTGAGTTTATGAAGTAATCTCATGGTCTAAAGTTAGACCCGAGCCTGAGTTCATTGTTGGGCTGGAACTGAACACAGCCTCACAGTCACAACTGTTGAGGTGTGAAAGCTGCAGCTTGACAGTGCAAATGTTAAGGAGCTCTGCCAGACCAGAGCATTAAAATTTATTCTGTCCAGCTTTCTTTGTGACCAGTCTGCTGCCCTTCTTCTTCCCGTGCCATCAGTTCTTGCCTCCTTACCAAGGAGACTCCCTCAGCTGGTACCTGGTTAGCAGAGCAGAGGGAATTTTTCAGTCCTTGTTGAAGTATATTTATTAATCGTATGTATTTGTGAACTAGTTTGTGGAACTGAAGCAGTTCCCCAGCCAAGGCAGTTGATGTAGCAATGCTGTTTTGTACAGCTGTACTTTTATAGGGTGATGAGAGAGAATTTAAGATGAGTAGTCAGTTTTTCACACTCCCTTTGAAGGAACAAATAGGGTAATGCTGGCTTGAGGGGGGCAAATTTGCCATTTTCTGACTGTTGTGTAGTTTTTGGTACATAACACAGCATTCCCAAGACCTATTAAGTAGAAATCATCTCTAATTGTGATTAACAATCTATTTTTGGAAGGATCCTCAAGCGAGCCTGCTGCAGTGAGGCTGCTGTACCAAATTCTCCCTCCTTTGTGAGGCTTTTGAAGGGAAGAGGAGGGAAGTGGGTGGAGGTGATTGAATGCAGAGGTCACTGTTTCATGTCCCTGCCTGCAGTGTGCAGCAGAACGTGGCCCTGCTTGGCAGGCAGGGGCAGCTGCAGGAGCCAGCACAGAGCAGTCACTCGAATCACTATATTTTGGTTTTGGCCATGGGTTTTCTGGCATACAAATCTCTGCACAGTGGTAGCCAGAGCTTGCTTCCAGGAGTAAGTGCTTTTCATACGTTTTGTAAACGGAGGAGAAGAGGCTTTTGCCAATTTTTCTCCACATGTGTATGTGACTTTCTGCTTTCCTAAATTAGCTTTTTGTTGTCATAGCAGAAAATCAATAAAATACGTGTCAGATAAAGGAATCAGCAAGTTGGCTGCTGAAAGAAATCTATCAGTTTTAATAAAGAATATTTCCAAGATCTGATTTCTTAGCAGTGTGTTTTAATCAGGCTGTTGCCATTAATACTTAATTTTCTGTTGTTCTGTTCTTTGCTGTTTTATTGTGCTGTTTTATTGTTTTTATGTAAACAGAGTCACAGTGGTTGATCTACTACTTCCCAGAATTAAGTCGTCTTTAAGCTCATCTTAAATCATATCTTCTGTAGAAGCAACCCAGAAATAAAGCAGTGGTGCAGAATGCTGGGTTTTGGGATACGGGATTCTGTTTGTTTGAGTGGGGGTTGCAGAAGTGCTCAGCAATGATATAAAGGATATAATTTGTAATTCTTCTTGTGATGTCTTTCATGGTGACCAAAGATTTCCTCCTGAGGAGAATGAATGGATTAATTGGTTGTGTTTGGGCAAGCAAGTGAAGCAAATCTGCCTGGAACTGCACACTTTTCAGGTTGCCTGCAGCCTGTTTCACACAGATCTGATTCCTGGGGCATTGCCCAGTGCCAGGGCTGTCAGTCCCATTGTACAGTGGGAGGTAAATAACACCTGAGCTGGCAGCTGGCAACATCTGCACAGGGACTCTGGAGCTGCACTGCAGTTCTGTGCTGATAACTTGTTTTGATGATGTGTTGAATTGAGTAATTTGTGGTGGCTTCCCTGCGTTTGATATCTCAAATCTTGTGGTGTTTTGTTTGTTTGTTTGTTTGGGTTTTTTTGTTTTTGTGTTTGGTTTTTTTTGGTTTTTGGTTTTTTTTGTGTGTGTGTGGTTTTTTTTTATTTTTTTGGGTTTTTTTGGTGCATTAATTGGGATTTTTATGCCATTTATCCCAATTTATGTTGGCACAGACTGGCTTCTGTGCTTGCCATAGTGGAATAAAACATGCAATGGTTTAGAAATTCGTTCCAATCTATTTGTTATTTAATCTCCTAATGATTTTTAGAATACAGGGATAGAAAATAAAATCAATTTTATTTTATAGTATCCTTTTCCCATCTATATTGCTTTTGTGAAGATCATGGCTTTTCAGCATATGCCATAAAAGTAAATTTTGGTCTTGAATTAATAAAAAAAAACTGCCTGAAAGATCTTCATTTATTACTCATTCCTGGGAATCTGACTTTAAGAACACGAATGAGGCAACTCCTTTCACTAGTGAGAGTTTGTCTGCAGGTATTGGAAAAGATAATTAAAGGTGTGATGCCCTTTAATTAAGTCTGTTAAATGCTCTCGCCCATAATTTTTTTAATTAATAGAGTGGCCTGAGGTCATGGTAATTCAATCCCAAGACCTTAAAGGTGAGGACCCTGATGACAAACAGCACAACTGAGGAATTTTAAGGTTATTTTTCTAAAAGTTAATAAACTTGTCAGGAATTCACTCTTGTGGATAAATCCATCCATCTGTCAGATGCAGAAAAGTAAAAGGAGCAAGGGCAGTGCCAGGATTTTCTTTCGAGGAGTTTTATTCCAACCTAAGATCTGCACCATGTCAATCCTCAGCTGGCAAGACAAAGCCTTTCATTTCTGGGTTGTAATTAATGCTCAGACTTTGTGCATTAAAAGCTGCCAGCGGGAGAGAGGAAATTGGGAGGGGGGATAGGATATGGCAGCCCTGTGTCTGTGCAGCCCATACCGAGTCAGAGGAAGGAAGCTTGCTGCCAGAGTAGTGTGTATATATTTTTTTCCCAGTCTTTGGTGACTCCTGGAGCTCTCAGACAGATTTCAGACTCCTTTGGTGTCTCTCTATCAAGGCACACTTGTAAAAACAGGACTTTTGCTGTTGTGGACGTTCTGTGGGGCCGTGGCTCCCGCTGCCCAGAGAAAGGCAAACAGAGCTGGACATCCTCTGTTTGCAGAGAGCTGTCCCGGGATTGTGAGGGGCTGGGAAGAGCCCTGCTGGCCTGACAGACACTGTGTTGAGTGGAAGCACTTTCGGTTCAGGCTCCTAAGCGGTTAAAATAAATCACATTCCTGCCGACTGCATGGGCTGGTGTCAAGCGAGAGCAGAGCTGCTCTATAGGCAGACACTACGTCACGGTGTTATCTTTGTTTGGCTTGTCTGTGCTTTATCATGTTGCCCAACAGTTTTAATAAAAAAAAGAGAAGGAGAAGAAGGTAAAAAAAATAAAACCAGGACTAGCATGAATAGTTGTAAGTAGAAGTATCTGAAAGCAGCAGATCTGGAGTGCCTTCCAGCAGCTGCTGGCTGAAACAAAGAGGAGCATTATGAGAGGCACAATAAATGTGTTTGCTATCTCTGCTCTCCCTTGCAGGGCAGACACAAGCCGTCACAGTAATGAATTTTGAAGCCTGCAGTTTGGACTTGGGGAATTTATAAAACACAGTTGTTTTATCAGAGTGTTGTCTTGCCAGCTGTGTGATGGGAGTCTGGTTTCCATGGAGTGTGGTCAGCTGGGGGAGACAAATCTAGTCCTTAAAACAGCATTTGGGGCCATCGTCTCCTCTGTGGTTTCTCTCTCTGCTTTAAATGCACATTTGGTAAGGAGGAAAGTAGTGGGGAAGGAATTCTATTTAAATGAAGAGCAGTTTTAGCCTTAATCAAATGTGCAGGCCCCATGAGAACTCAACAGTGATGTGCAAAACTAGAATAGGAATTTGCATTTTATCCATCTAAACAGTGTAAAGAGATTTTTCCTCTTGGTTTTCCCTGTTATCTGGATTCTTTTTGGCATTATTCTCCTGCCTGGTGTGGGCAGGATGGGCTGTAAAAATGGAACTGTCCTGTCTGTCCTGTAAGAGTCTCTCACTGCTCCCACCTGTTCAAAGTTTGGTTAATTTGATTAATTTTGGCCAAATGGCCCAGTGGTGCTGGTCAGATCCTGTATGTTTAGCTGAAGATCTTGGTGTTTTCTGCATAATCAGGAAAATCTGTTACCAAATTGGATAGACTTTAGTTAGAAGCCTTTCTTTTCTTTGCTAAATTTCTTTAAAATAGGTTTCTTTCAGCATACAGTAGTATTTTTACCAGATTTTATACTCAGTCTGGATGATAATGTATAAATGCTATTGTTACCATATGTAGAAGAAATTATTTTTTAAATTTTGAAATAAAAAAGTCCCATTTTAGTAACTGTATAGTATCAGGTTCTGTTTGGGGAAAAAGGGCAATTTTCTGATTTACTGAATTGAACAACGTCTGTAGATTTTTTTGGTGTTTGTAAACACCCAAGTTAGCTTTACATGGGTATTTAAATTGTTCCTATCAGGAGCTGCTCAAGAGTCAGTAGGAGTTGGGTGCCCACATGGAATTTGTAATTGCTGTGGTGGAATTCTGTGTTGGAGTCCCTAGAAGTGATGGGAGGTACTGCAGGGAGAAGAAGAGGGATCGTGCATGGGTGGGAGGAGAGAACCCCCACCCTCAGGTGCTGAAAACTTTCTTTTGACATTGCTCTTAAATTACTCCTTTTCAAAGAAAGGAGTGAGGGAGATTCCTCACAGAGAGGAACTGGTGTGATGTGGTTTGCTTTGAAAATTTAGAATATGAACACTCTATAGGTGGGGGTTTCTATTGGCAAGATACAAAGGTTGAAGGTAAAATGCACAAATTTACTTCTCTGAAGACAATTTCCATGGGAGGCTGTGTTGATAAAAGCTTTTTTTGTGGCACTGGGGTGGTTGTGGGGGCTTCTCAATTCATGTTTATTTGGTTGGAACAGGAGAGCTCTGGATGTCTCTCCCAGAGCATTTGCAGCAGGGCACAGTTTTTGCTATTTAGAGCTGAGATGGAAAGTTCCTATTTAGATTTGGTGCCAGTCTTTAATAGAAATCATGGCTTGTGGTGTATTATAGGTCAGCATATATTTGCTAGTTTATATTATGCTGACTAAATTGGCAGAACGCTTATTTTTACTGGTAAACATTCAGGAGATTTTCTCCTCCCTCCCTCTTTTTCCAACAAAATGTTATTTGTCGTGTGTGGAATTAAGGCAGCATTTTATAAATCATCTGCCTTGGTGATGATGTGAAAATGTGTGGTGGTACACAAAGATTTCCATTGTCGGGTACGTTAGGGCTCTAGATGGAGTTAAGTTAGGCCTAATTTTAGGTCTGGAAATTATGGCTGTGTAGAAAACAAAATGCTTCTGGCAGTGTAGGAAAAATACAAATTTTAAACTCCAGCAAAAGCAGCTATTTCAGGGATATTACCAGAATAAGTAACCCTGGTTAATTTAGCTCCTCTCCAAACCCCTGATGGAGCCCCAAAAGCGCTTTTTTAACATCTTTAAATCCCTATGAGGTCTAAATATGACCTGAGGATGTGAGTTCCAGTAAAGTCCATACGTGGTGAGGTGCAGCACTGTGCTTCAGGCTATAGGAGCCGTGAGACATTTAATTGAAAGGGGAAAAGCTGTGGTCACGCTTTAACGCCTGCTTAGCAGCGATCTGTCCGTGTGTTTGTGCACAGCCAACTGTATCATTGCTGGAATTATTTATACACACCTCCCATATGCTGGGAATGGCTTTTTCTGGGAAGTGTTAGCTTATATAAAAAAACTCATCATCGACTCAGTCTGCCACCAGTTGTAAATTAGCATTTCTGTGATTCCTGTGCTGAAGAATTGTGCTCTTTTGTACGTGGCTCTAAACATAGTTTTAAAGTATAGACGTTTAAGGACATACCTAAAAGTTGAATCAGCAAGTTCCAATTTCCCCTTTAATTTTTCCCTTGCATAGTTATATACCAGACAAGCTTGTTTTGGACAGCTTTTTATAAAGGGAATCATCTGAGAATCTGAGCGTTTATTCAGTTTTAGATCTGGAGTATTTGGCATTAACGTGAACCGTAGCCCTGGAATTTATAACGCGCGACCGTAAGAAGAGGAACAAAGCTTTTATTTCCCTGTGAATAGTCATGGTTTGCAGAGTGAGGTAATCCCAGCTCGGTGCTGGCATCGCAGCCTGTGAGGGGAGGAATCTGGGTGAAAAAGCTGTCTCAGGGATGGGTTCGTTCAGCCTTTGGGATCATCCGGGGTGAGCTGCCCCTCTCCTGCTGCCTTTTCTCACCGCTTGTTCCAGCATAAAGCGCGGTTTGGGATGCCTTGTTCATCCTACAGCCCCGTCACACGTGTGCACTTTTGGAGCTGTTATTGGGGAATTTCGGGGGATGTTATAGGGGAATTTCTGGGGAGGTTTGCTGCGTGCTCCCAAGGAGGGTGATTTTGTGTTGTCGCCCTGGTGGTGACCCCCTGTCGTGTCTCCCCGGGCAGGTGAGACACGTGTGCAGTTTGGGAGCTGTTACTGGGGAATTTCGGGGGATGTCACAGGGGAATTTCGGCGGGGGGTTTGCTGCGTGCTTCCGAGGCGGGTGATTTTGTGTTGTCGCCGCGGTGGTGCTGCGCTCTGTGTCTCCCCGGGCAGGTGAAACACGTGTGCAGTTTGGGAGCTGTCATAGGGGAATTTCGGGGGGTTTTGTTGCTTGCTCCCAGAGCGGATGGTTGTGGCTGTTGCCGCCGTGGTGGTGACCCCCTGTCGTGTCTCCCCGGGCAGGTGAAGCGGCGCTGAGAGGGGAGGCCCGAATGCAGCCCCTGCAATCCCCCGCGCTCAGCAACCACCGCACGGGCCCGCCGCCCATCAGCCCCGGCAAGAGGAAGCTCAGCATGGACCAAGGGGACGAGGAGCTGGACTGTGAAAACGACCACGTCTCCAAAATGAGCCGCATGTTCAACCCGCATCTGTAAGTGCCTCGCGTCTGTCCCTGCACGGAGCTGAGCGCTGGAATCGTGTCCTGGCTCAAACTTTGCGCTCGGCTTTTTCCCTTTGTTCCAGCTTGTGTGGGAGATCCGCACAAGAGCCGCCGCGATTAGATGGGTTTTCGTGTTTTCTTTTGTTTTCCTACAGCGTGAAGTAACAGGAATTAGCTCAGCTTGACTATTTATAGCCAGCCGTACGTATTCACCTTGCGATTTCTGCAGTATTGTTCCCTCGTTCTTTGTAAGGCGCTCCTTTCACTTCCCCCCATTCTGAGGCTCTCTGTGCCTGGGGGTGGGGAGGCAGCAGCAGCAGCAGGAGGAGGAGGAGCAGAGTGCTTTGCATTTTTCTGAGGCCAGGAGCTCCGAGCCAGCTGCTCCCTGGGCTGCCTTGACAACTGGGCAAGCGGCAGTTGCTGCTAAACATTCCTGCTCTGACAGTCAGGTGTGGAATGTGCCGGCCAGGTAAGGCTGGATGGATGAGCGGTGTGTTGGGCAATCAGCAGATGCCATTCCTGGGAATGCGAGCCTGGCTGGCACTGCTGGAGAATTCCTGTCATTCCTGCCTGGAGGAAGCGATGGATAGAGCTCCCGTGGCTGCTGCCTCAGCTCCTGCAGCCCCGGCATTCCGCGCATTCCGCAGTCATGGGATGTGGACGGAGGGATTTATCCTCCCATAAATCACCGCAGCCTTACTCACAGGCTGGGCCCGCAGTCTGCAGCCTTGGAATTTGTTACAAATCGGGAATCCAGCGCTGAAGTAATGCAAAACAATAAAAGCTTGCTTCTCCTTTACAACATACCTCCTCCTCTCGCCGAAAAAATTAACTATTTATAGCCTTCCTCTGGGGCCAGGAGTGCTTGGAAGGAACCGTGCGCTGCGTTTCTGGATGCATGACACAACTGAGGAGATTTATGGCATTTTTGAAATGTTATGTAATTTATGGGGCAAAAGTGTGATTTTTATTTTTTTTTCAGGCTCATTTTCTAGTGATGAAATAAAACACAGCTGGCAGTTACATACATTAAAACACTTTATACAGCGGAGGCCATAAAAATAATGAAGTCTGAACGAACAGACTCATGTGCAACCAAGGTTCAAAACTAAAAGATGCAGGCAGTTATTTCATGTGATCCCTTAGCTGTATGTGAGAGCTGTCTAATATTTTCCAGCATGGTACATTTTTATGGTTTTGCTCAGTAGATTCTTTCTGTGATTTCATATACGAAACGTGCATCTTCTTGTAATGAAAAGCACTAGTTTTCTGTCCAAGGTTCGTATGACTTAATCTGTTTCAATTAAACAATCTGCTACAGATGAATTATAATAAAATAGTATCCATGAGGCCATCTCTTTTTCTGCTTTATTTTGTAAGTTTGATCTGGTCATACAAAAATATGCTTTCAATGGAATATTACAAAAACTCAAACATTTTTGATTCATCTGAAATAGCTGAATTTCTGTGTATTTCAGATATATCAGAAAAGTTCACAAACATTCTCTGAATTTTTTTTTTTACTGTTTTTCACATTTTCCCTCTTTTTTGGATTCTGACGTTCTAGTTTAATGGTAGAAATGGATTACTCAAACCCTGTGCATCTGTCCTAAGAATTTTGGCTGGAAGATGGGAAGCTTGTTCTGGAAGCCTGGCTTGTTCACACCAAAAAAAAAATGCAGTAGACTTGAGGAAAGAATTATTTTATGGAACACAATAATGTCAATCATTGTAGTGACGTGGAGGTTCTAGAAGTGTAAGGTTGAGAATGTTCAGTTCAGAAATCCAAATGTGTAAGAGGTGTGGAGTGCGCAGATCAGGTGGCACCGTGTCTGTGGTGACAGCAAAGACATTTCTGTGACTGGAACTACAAAGATAAATTTGAGGCTGTGTATTTTGAACTTTTTAGGGCCAAGTGCCCTGAAAGCACAGGATGAAAGGGTTCATGATCCAAAACCTGGGCACAGCTGACAGAAATCTGTATAATCTCCAGCAGCAGCCCTTGTTCAGGCACTTGGGCCTTTGTGATGGCGCTGGTAGAACTGGGGAGCAGTTGTGTATTCATCCTCCCAACACCAGCGTCTTGCGGCTGGAAACGTAATTAAATAGGCCAAGAATTGTGTGTTTGGTTCGTTGTAAATGGTGGAACCTTTTTGTTAGCAGTTTGATCTTAACTCTGAGGTAGCAGCACCCCACTGTGCTTCAGTGGGAACAAATCCATTTAAAGGCTTTGGATGTGTTGTTAGAAATGCAGTTACGTCAGCCTTTTGTTTGGAAACGGAGTGCTTTGAGACATTCCCTGCTCAGGTGTAATTCCCTGAAGGATCATTTGTGAGCTGTATTTGGGTATGTTTACTTTTATTGTGGAAAAACACAACTATTGGAGTGCAGTTTCTGGAGCAGAGTGAATCAAATGCCCTGGCAAGCCTAGCAGGATCCTCAAATGTGTAATGGAATTTCTGTGCAAAGAACAGTTTATCAAAGGTGGTTTTTCAAAGGAGAGAACTCTCAGTGTTAGGATAATGAAATACACTTGAGAGCTAGTGGATTAATTTTTAAAAAGCAGCACGTGGCATTGCCTCCCTTTCATATAGTTCTATGGCGTCTGTGCTTTTGTGGTGATAGAAGTTTGAACAACCATAAACTCCTTGGTTGGGAAGAACAAGTACTTCCAAATTAAAACATGGTGATGGGTAATGTGGAATTCCCTTATTTGAATTTCACACTTTCTGGCGTGTCCCTCAGGTGTTTTACTTGAAATGCACTCACTGAAGTTAAATCTCGCTGAACGAAAAGGTGCTTTTGGCTTCGTGTTGCCCTGTGGAGGAGAAGGGAGCTTATTTTGAGGCTCGGCTTGAAACATGGCTTTGTTTTCTGGTGAATTCACTAAACTACCGTGGTTTACAGCAGCGTGATGGGGAACTAGGGTTATGGAAGAATTCTTTGTGGTGCAGGGGCGGTGGCTCCGTCCTGACACTGCTGGGGAGCGCTGGGGGCAGCGCTGCCGGGCACGGGGCCCGGGCCCCCTCCTGCCCGAGCTCCTTCCCGGGCCCCCTTCTGCCCGAGCTCCTTCCCGAGCTCCTTTCCTCCCTCCCTCCTTCCTGGGCTCCTTCCCTGTCTCCCTTCTTCCCTGCCTCTCTCCTGCTCTCCTTCCTTGTCTCCCTCCTGCACTCCTTCCCAGTCCCCCTCTTTCCCGAGCTCCTTCCTGGGCTCATTCCTGTTCTCCTCTTTCTCGGGCTCCCTCCTGCTCTCCTCCCTCCCACTCTCCTTCCCTGTCTCCCTCCTGCTCTCCTCCCTCCCACTCTCCTTCCCTGTCTCCCTCCTGCTCTCCTCCCTCCCACTCTCCTTCCCTGTCTCCCTCCTGCTCTCCTCCCTCCCACTCTCCTTCCCTGTCTCCCTCCTGCTCTCCTCCCTCCCACTCTCCTTCCCTGTCTCACTCCTGCTCTCCTCCCTCCCTTTCTCCCTCCCTGGCTCCCTCCCTCCTTCCCGCTCTCCTCCCCACTTCCCTGCTCCCTCTCTCCCTTTTTCTCTCCTCTCCCTCTCTCCTCTCGGGTTCTTTGCCTCCCTCCAGGGCTCCCTTCCTTCCCTGCCGGGTTCTGTTGCTGGTTCCCTCCCTCCTCCCTCGTCTCTCTCTCCTCTCCCTCCCGTCCCCTTCCGCAGCCCCGGGCACACAAAGGCCGCCTTGTCCCGGCCACCCCGCTGCCCTAAGAGTCCCCAGCCGGGCACAGCGCTGCCCCTTCCAAAGAAATGTCCTTTGGAATTCAGCCGGGGACCATTATTTGTGTTCCCTTTTGTGGACTATATCAGCCTGGAAGCTGAAGTTTGGGGTTTGGGACGAGCAGGGTTGTGCATGGAGAATTTTCCCCTCGTTTCTGTTTGGTTTGGTGGCATTAGGATTGCCGTGGCAATTAATTTCTCGATAAAAATCTTCCTGCGGCAAAAAGTTCGCAGCTGTGAAGTCTGGGGAATAATTGGCTCTTGGTTTGTGTGATAAATAATTTGGCTTTTTTTTTTTTTTTTCTGTAATAAAAGGTCTGCACAAGAATAAGTTACTTTAATGTGTATCCTGTAAAATGATAATGTGGTTTCAGACTCTTCAAATTCTAGGCTGTTTTACTTTTGTTACGCTGAAGAATGATGTCAGTGCCACCCAAAATACTCCTGAGTCTGCCTTACACCACAAGTTTTTTGCTATGAATATCCAATGGCATTTGCTGCTTTAATGACACTAGGGCATCCTTTAAAAAAATGTGTCCAAAAAGTCACCTGTATTCAAAGACCATGAAATAATTCAGGTTAGAACAGACCATTTCATCCAACCTCCTGCTCTGAGCAGGCTCAGCTGCAGCTTCATCAAGCTTAGAGTCACTCAAAGGGAGAAATTTTGAGTAAGATTTAAAATATTGAATAAATAAGACTCCTCATTAGAGGAGGACTCTGTGTCATCTTCCTCCTCAGCTTGGCTGAGAACACAGGGTGGAAATGTTCTGCAGAAAATCAGGTCCTTGTGTGGAGGAACCTGGCTCCAGCTCCAGCTGGGCTTGAAAAGATGCAGAACTGGCTCTCAGAGGTGGCGTGGGAGTTGTCAGAGAAGCTCTTTGCTGCAACTGCTGCTCTTTGTGTTCCAGACTTCGTGTGGTATTGAGAAATATGTTTTCGGTGTCGTTTTATTGTGACAAATTGGAGTTGGGAAAAAATGCCAGCACTTAGTTCAGAACACCCAAAGTGTCTCTCATCTGCTGAATGAAGCATCTTCTCCCAGTCCCCGGCACAATGTGCCCTTGAAGGATTTTTGGGGGATTTTGGGGTTCACCTGGGGCTCTCAGAGCAGTCCTGTTGGAGCTGAACTCCTCAGTGGAGCTGAGGCAATGTGGCTCTCGTTGATTCAGTGGACAAAAGATCACAGAGCAAGTTTCAAACTGCTCTGTTTTTTCTATTTTTTTTTCTTTTGTCTTTGTTGCTTCAATGATGGAGTGAATCAGACGTATTTTCTTCTTTATTAATGGAGATCACACACTGCATAAAATTAAATTGTTTTCAAGAAATGTACGTTAAATGGAACCTTGAGAGACAGACTTGAAAGAGCCACTGTATCTGAGTTAATATTTAACACAGAGTTTTGCAGTTCTTAGCCAAGGGGGAACTTCAGAAAGCACTCCAGTCCGTTTCAGTTGAAGCACATGTGAAAGGTTTGTTGGGAACAGTTTCAAGGCTAAAAGCAATTTGATTGATAGCTTATCAGTACTTCACAAAAAGACCTATCTGTCAAAATTTGGGTAGATGTTGAGGTACTTGAAAAACCAGGCAGTGTTAGCTCAGGTGTCTCCTCCACTTGCAGACAGAAGGGGTTTGTTAGCCAGCTCCAGATTTCTGCTTTGATACCATGTTTTCCACTTTCATTTTCCATTTTTTGTGGAGGAGCATGACCCTTCCATGGTGTGGCAAGGCTCCAGGCTGCCTCTCGAGGGGAAAAAAACTGTTAGTGTTGCACAGAGGGGTTTGATCACCCACTTAGGGAAGGCACTGGGGTCCTGTGCACTCAGAGATGGAATGGGAACACAGAATCACAGAATATTCTGAGCTGGAAAGGATCACAAGGATCATCGAGTCCAACTCTTAAATGAATGGAGAATCTGTCCAGCCCTAGTGTTGGATTTTTTACCCCAGGGTAAAAGCAAAATTTTACATTGTGTGAATCATCCTATACCTACATGGGGTGAAATTCAGCACCAAATCCAAAAGCCTGAGATCTAAGAAAGAAGCAAAAAAGAACCAGTAACCTTTGCAAACATACTCTGGATGTATATCCAACCCCATGGAAACAAAGGTTTCATGTAATTTCTTTCTGTTTAACCATTTTCCCAGATGTTTCCTGCAGTTTGACAGATGTGCCTTTTACTAGAAAGTTGTGCTCTGGAGAATGGGAATATTATGGACACGGTTGCTATAGACAATGACTGTGTGAGGGTAAGGTTTGGAATAAAACCTTACATTAATTTCTACTTGAATCAACAGTCGTGTTCCCCAGGCTGGCAGTGCTGGTGCTGTGGGATGGCAGGCACAGCCTGGCAGGTTTAACTCCTTCCTGCAGCATTGCCAGCTGCTGGCAGACTGATGGAATTCCCAAACAGTGATCTGGGGGAGGAAAGTGAGGAATCCCAGGGAATCCTTGAGCTGCTGGGGGCTGTGGGATGCCCCGAGGCTGGGCTGTGCTGGGCTGGGGCTGGGTTGGTTTAAGGTTTACCCTGAAAGAAAGAGGAGGGGAATAAAAGGGCTTTGCTGCCATTGGGGTCTGGTTTGATCCCAGTGATGGGGTCGCCTTCCCCAGAGGGAATTCCGTGGAGATAGATCCCGTGTGGGTGGACCCTGTGAGGATGAGTCCCATCGTGGGTGTGTCACAGAACCACAGAATATTCCGAGTTGAAAAGGACCCACAACGATCATCAAGCCCAGCTCTTCAGTGAATGGCCCATATGGGGATTGAACCCACAAGAAGGTGTTACTGGGTGGGGGTGGATCCCATGTGGATGGATCCCAGTGGGCCGTGTGGACGTGACTGACACCACTGACATGACTGATGTTCTGTTGCCCAAATAATGTTTCATAAACCTTCGTCACATTTTTTATCAGTAACTGTCATAATTCACAAATCACTACCTTCAAAAGGGAGCAAGCAAAATCCCCAGACATTTTTGCAAGTGATTTGCTTTTCTAATTAAGTCTCCCTTAAACCAGAAGCTGCTGTGAGAGGAGACTCTTGGTTGCAGAGTGTGGGGGTGTAACTGGGGTGCCTGAGCTGCAGAAATGCCCGCCCTCTAAACGGTCAGCTGCTGCCACTGGGGTCCATTTGGTTGCCAGCTTTTCAAGGAAGTATTTTACTATATTGGTCTGAATAGTTGTGCAATATACAATGAAGCTGTTACTGTATTTATAGTGCTTCTAGAGTTTTCGGTAATTCAGATTTTATTAGCAATTACAAACAGTTTCAATAAACTTTTAATGAAATGTTCATTCCTTCTTTAAAACAGCCTGTGAAAAAGTCTAATTTCTTCAAACCAGTTGTTTAAACACTGCTCTTGGTCTAAAGGCCTAAAGAGCCTGGGGGTTTTTTTGAGAATTTTTGAAATGTCTGGAAGTGAATTATTGTAATTTCTCAGCTTTTCCTGCTTCATCTCAGCTTTACAGTGTGTATCTGATGGGTAGAGACCATAATTTGTAAGCTTTAAGGATCCCAGGCCCTTTTTCCTCTTTCTCATTAGACCCAGTGATGCTGGAAGGGAGGGCTGTGTAGTCTCATTTTCTCCTGATGATTTGGCACAGTTAATTCCAGCACTGTGACCTTATTTGCAGAGGCTGGTTTGTGTTGTTAAAGCTCTTACTAAATAAACTGGCCATGCTCATGTTGTTAATATCTTTTACTTCCCGTATCATCTCTTTGAAGGAAATTACTAATCTATTCCTCTGCTGTAAAATTCAATCTGATGCAGCTTTCAGGTGGTGGAACTCAGTAAAATCCCACAGACTTTGAGAATTTGGGGTTCATGCATTTATTTAAGTGGGTGCCCACTTTTACAAAAACTTGTAAGGAACAACCCAGTGAATCCTCTAAGAGAGCATAACTGGCATTTTTATTTCCTTTAACACTCCTGCCAGGTTTCCCCACTGGGTTTGAACACCAGCAGGTTTTCCCAGACCTGCAGGGCAGCCTGAAGTGCCCTGGGACTGATCCTGGTGCCCTGGGACATGATCCACTGCTGCATTTGATGTGCAGCCTTTCCCCTGACACTGCCTGTGCTGTTCTCTGGGTGGTCATAAATAGTTTTTATGGTATTTTCCCGTGACCGGGTATAAAAGGCTCATTGCATGTGCCAAGTTTGGCTTCCAAAGGAATTATAAAAGCTGCACATGACCCCTGTGATGGGTGGGTAGAGTGCAGGAGGAGATGTGTGCCAGAGGTGTTTGGGTGGGCACAAATGAATCCCCTTACAGAATCTGTCCCTCTGACCTTGGAGCTGTTTCCATGGAAGCCTCCGTGCCTTTTCCCTACACTCAGGTTTTCCTTCCTGCTTGTTAGAAATTTGGAGTGTCTTTTTTACCTCATGTTTTTATCATTTGCTCTGCTGGAAGTTCTCCCCTCCAAGCATCCAAAGTGCCTTGAGGACTTGAAGCTGCTCAGAGTTGTGCAGGGATAGTTTTAATTTCCCTTCCAGCAGTGATTTGCTGTTGTAGATCCTGTCCTGTTCATCCCAGTGCCTGCCTTGCTCTGCTCTCTCTGCTTCCCCAGCTTTGTTTGACTGCCTCAGGTGCCTCAAAACACCCAGGCACTGTGGGGGCTTCTGCAGAGTTCACTTTTGAGCTAGAAAGGAAACGTGAATTTTGGGCTGCACTGGCAGCTGCAGAATGGAGCTTCTGGCACGCTTTGATACATCTGAGCTTTGCAGCTTTGCTGAAACTGCCATCCAAATAAACGCTCTCCAAAGTGCCATAGCAGCATCTCCCAAAGACAGACCACATCCTCTGCAGGGCCTGTCTCAGCTTCCCAAGCACTCACATCTTCTGTCTCCTGTCGTTTGCTCTTCTCAGCTGGCAGAAATAGTTCTTCCATGAAGCATTTTTCTAGTGTGTGGATTTTCCGGAGGCAGCTGGAGCTACTGTTGTTCTTCGAAGAGAAAGTTATGGAGAGGTGGCTGAATCAGATAAATCCCAAAGGGTTGGTTACTTGTCCTGTCTCCTTTCCAAGAACTGCTCTATTCCTAGGCAGGAGTTGGGACAAGGCAGCCAGAGCTGCCCTGGTGCAGGTTAGAGGATCAAAGAGTTTCTCCTCTTACACTGATGGGATTGGTGGGAGACTGAAAACTTTTTGTCCTCAGTCCTTGAAAAGTAAATTGGATCTGGTGGGAGCTCAGCTGCTGGTTCCCACCTAGTAAGTGTTAAACAAAACTTTGAAGATGTGAAAAGGGGTTATGTTTATTCTCCAGAAATCACTGTGCATTTTAGGAAACTTTTTATCATTACTGCAATATTCATTTATACCTAGACATCTGTTGTTGTGGTAATACTGAAATGCTGGAGCTTTCTCTTGTTCTAACTCCGCTTTTTGAGCCATTTGTGATTTTTAACATTTTCTTAACAGGCTAATTCATATTAAAGCTACCTCAGCAGAATTAATGGCATCAGTTACCATTTCAGAAGTTTCCTGGGTACTTATTGTAATTTAAAATACTAAAATTTTGTTGTTTGCATCTCAGAAATGGCCTCACATAAAGGCTCTTCAAAAAAGGATAGAAATTTAGAATAAGCCATCGGGTGTGCCAGGCAAAAGAGAACATAAACATAGGAGTTGGAATAGGTTTGGAGTTGGAATATGTTTGGAGCTGAGCAAGGCAGCAGCAGAGCAGAACAGAGAGATTAGTGAGTCATTTTCCCCCCTTTTTTTTTTTTAAAAATTGAGCTGCAGGTAACCTGCTGTCTGTACCTGTTGCAGTGAGGTAACTTTGTCATTGTTTCTGGATTGTATTTGTACACATGTTCCAGCAGTGACAGAACTTTTAATTTAATAAATTCTGAGGCTTGCTGTTATAAAGCAACCAGTGCTGTTTTTTAAAACAATCCTGTGAGTATTGGAGCAAAGATGGCCAAACATTGTTAAAAAAAAAATCTTGTGAGAAAAATGAATAGGATCTGAGATTGTGTTAATGGATTTTACTGTACATTAGATTTAGATTTCAGTTTTGTGACTTTGGCTTTGGACTGAGGTCTTACATCATGCGGTTCTCCTGCATTCTTTCATACTTATGAATATTAATGCTTCAGGAAGGGAAATTCAGCTGTATCTGAACATTTGTGCTGGGTGCAGGCTGTAATGGGATACTCCTTTGTGCAGAATTTCACAGCTTATTTTTGATTTCTTTCTTTTACTGCAAAATCTGTTCTCCTGGTTGATTCCATTTGCAAGTAATTGTCTGGCTGGTCCAAGGTTTATCTCTGAAAATCCTGTTTTGGTGAGGATAAATATAGAAAGTCTGACTTGTGTTTGTCTGTAAGTGAGATTATCCTATTTCTTTTTGGGGTTTTTTCAATGGTTTAGACTTAAGGTCTTTTCTTTGAGGGAGGGTATTTGTTGTCTTTCTCAGGAAACCATACCTGGTTGTGTGGCAGGAGTGATTCCTGCAAAAACAAGGATTTCTGCAAGTTTTTGGGAAGCACAAAGCTGGTAAAGTGGGAGGGGAAGGGGTTATGTGTTTAGATGACAGTCATTCAAGAGGGCGCTGGGCTGCTTGGAGTATTTTTTCATGTTGCAGATACTTCAGATAATTGGCTCACAGAGCAAATTGCTGCTGCTGCTTTCAGGTTTTGTTGGGGTTTTTGTTTGTTTGTTTTTTTAGTCAGGAACTCTTAGGATTTTTCCCTCTGGGTGTATGTAATCGTGTTTTGAAATACCACTTTAGATTCTAGTTTTCCCACCTCGCAGTAAGAGAATTAATGTGTGCAAGTAGATCCTTTTGCAGGAAATTATGTGGAGCAGATATTCTGTATCAGTGGGTTATAAAGCCTTTAACAAAAGCAGCTGCTTCTTTCAGATTCAGTGACTAAAGAGAGGAAAAGATGTTGGGAAACAAATATCAAGATGCTGAAAATGTTCAAATCATATTGGAATTGAGTGCAGAAATGAAAATTTCCTCTTAGGCAATGCATTACGTTTGTCTGAAGAAAAGGGGGCGGCTGTTCTTTGTGAAACTCCTCTGGACAACCATTGCAAGGCTTTATTTCAAGGCAGAGCTCAGCTTCTGCCAAAGGGAGTGAGAACCGCGGGTGATTTCTTGCCGTGGAGGTGCAGTAATGCTTTTGGCAGCAGCTGCTGAAGGCTCTGCGCGCTGGAAGTGAGAGCAGGCAGCTCTGTCCCCTTCGTGGGCCTCTTTTCCCCTGCTTCCTGCAGCAGCTGGCAGGGGCTGCCTGTTGCCGTGGGCCGCCTGTGAATTCCCCCCTCTCGGTGCCAGCGAGCCGAACAGCCTCGGGTGAAGGTTCTGCTGCACAAAACGCTGGGAAAAGAGGGATTTATCCACCTTGGAGCTGCTCTGAGCAGGGCTGGGACACGGGGATGTGCGTGGCTTCGGTGACAGCCACCCCAGCACGTGATGCTTGGTAAGTGCTCCTATTCACTGCGGAGCAGCAGGAAAACCATGGATTGTTTTTAAGGATTGGAAGAATTCACTGGAGGTTGGGATCGTGTGTGATGTTGCTGAAATAAAGCTGGGATAGCTGTGTTAGCAGGGAAGGGAGGGTGGTGGGCATGGATCCCTGTGCCTGGGTCTGCTCTGGGCTCATCCATGCGAATTGCTGGATTTTAAGCACTGGAATTGCACTGGCATCTCCCGCACTGTTCGTGGACTCAGGGTTGGTAAAATATGCTGATTTTTAAGACAAACTGGAGTCCAGGGATGGCAAAGCTGTTTGGACAGCTGGATTTGTTTGTAGTGTATATTTTTAAGCTCTTTTTCAAGCTTGGTCAGAAATCTTTTTTTGTTATTTTGGGCCCTTATGTTTGACTTGAGAGATGCATCTCTGAACTTGTCCAGTGTGGAATGTTTGAGCTGACTGTGTTCTTCAGTGAAATATGACTGTCTTCACACACATGCAGTTTCGATTGCCCCTTCAGATAAAGTCTCTAATAGCAAAACAAGAATCATAATAATAATAACAACAACAACAAATTTTCCATAGAAAATTACTTTTGATGTGACATTCTAAACTAAATAACGTGAAATTGATGGGTGCCCTGTAAATAATCTTACAATTGTCTGACAAGTGGAATCAGGTACCTGTAGGATTTTCTATTTCTGTGTGAATAGGAGGGACTCCCAAATGCTGCTGTATTTTTGTGAGGGCACAGCTTTCATGGTACTGTCCTGCAAGGTGCTGGAACATTTCCAGAAAAAACATTACCTGATGTGGAAGTAGAAGCTTCAGGTGTTTTTCATTTTTCCCAGAGATTGTATGAGTTTAAGGTGGATGAATTGAGGAGAGGATTTTTAGGGAGTGGATTATAAGCAGTTCCCTGCCCGGAAGAGGAGTTTTTCTAATTTAGGAAATGGGAATTATTTGCCTACAGAAAGGCCTGGGGTGTGGTCTGCTGAGATTGCTGAGATAACTCAATAATTTTAGGTGTCTTTAGGGAAGGTCTGCCTGCTGTATTTGTTACTGGAGACAAGTTGATCCCATTGCCCAGTTTTTTTGTCTCTTCTTCCAAAAGCCTTTCGGGAAAATTTTTGTGTTGGGTTTTTCTGTGTCACAGTTTTTGTTAGGATTGGGGTTTTGTTTGGTTTTTTGTTGTTGGTGGTGGTAGTTTGGTGGTTTTCCTTGGCAGAAAAACTACTAGTTCAACAATATTTAGGACTGTGACTCTTCATTTAAAGTGAGGATGAGTGAAATAAACACTGTTGTGTAAAATGGAAAATTTATTTTGCTTGGAAATTTCAGTAAGTTTGTTCATCAGTGGTCACTTGACAGCCCCACCCCCCTGTAAATGCAACACTAAGTTGTTGAAAAGGGAGTTCTAAGACAAAAAACCCCAAACAACTGGTGGAGGTACATGTTTTGTTTCATTTCATAAGCATTTTTTGGGGGAATAGACAAAATTTTTCCTTTGAAAATCAGCTTGTGCTTACTAAAAGAAAACAGAATAATTCTGAGTAGAGATTTTATTTTTCTTTGAGACCGTGAAAAGTAGAAATCTCCTGGAGCTGTAGGTGCTTTTGCAGCTTCCAAATTGTAATTTTAATTGTAGTAGCCCAGCTGATATTTAGTTGAAAAGTGAGAATTTGGCTTGGAGGCACCAGAGGTTCTGCATTGCAGCACCAAGAAGGAGCATTTGCTGAACTGTATTTCAGCCGTGGTTTTTGGTGTTGCTGTTTCCCAGGATATCCCAGGCTTTGTCCAGGCTCCTGCCTGCTTGCTCAGGGCTGGGGTGGGATCATTCCCGTGCCCAGGAGCTGTTTCCATGCTGTAATCCAAGAGGAGCTACTGTACGTTAAATATAGAGCCCCTTGTGCTGCCATTAACTCCCATTTGCATCAGTCATTAGCTCAGAGCGCTGCAATTCCAAACTTCCCTGCTGAGGTTGCTCCTGCAGTTGAATTCTCCTGGAACTGAGCTGGGCCACTGCTGGGACAGTGATTCCTGGGGAATTGTGAGCTCCTGGCCAAATCCAGCCTGGAAAATGGGCTTGGGGAACACACAGGACCGGCTGTGAAACCTCCGAGGTTGGATTTTATGGTGGATTCTGCTGATCTGCAGCTGCTAATTTGTAATTAGTGAAAAGGGCCAAGCTTAGATGGGGGGCAGAGCCGGGGATGCAGAGGGTTACAATTGTATTGTTGTGCTGTTGGCTCTTCTCTCCCCAGCCTGCCAGGGGAATTTGGCACAGAGTCCCTGTGTCCTGAGCTTCCCAAGTCACTGCTTGCCTGGCGTCGTGTTAACCCAACTTGTACCACGAGAAATGAGCTGAGATTTGAGTCAGGAGCAATAATGCCTGTACAGCCAAGTGACTCTTGACTCAGCACAGAAGAATTGTGAGTAGTTCATCCAAGGTGCTGTTCCTAAATTCTGGACCCTCATCTCCAGAAAGGAGGTCACTTTTAGCTCTTGCCTGACAGGGGCCACAGAGATGACAAAGGTACAGGAACTGGTTTTATTTGAAGAAAGCATCACTGGAATAAAAGGTTGTTGAAGAGATGGACTTAGGAGTGGCTGCAAGAAGATGAGAGGGGAGCAATGGCTTTTTCTCTCTCTTAATCTGAGTATCATGGTAAGAGCAGTCCAAGCCACTGGATTTTAGGTTAAAAAGATACAAAAAGAGCCTGTGAAGAACAGGGAATTTAAAAAGTACTTAGTTTAAAGCCTGGAATCCTTGACCACGGGATGTTTTGAGGCTGAAGGATGTAGGGCTGGGCAGGATCGCCATGGGACATCCCCACACCCCGTGTGGTTGTTTCAGGGGCTCCTTATTTCCCTCTATTGGCCGGATATTTTCCCTCAGCCTTGCTTGGGAAGAGACTTTCTTAGACATTGAAATAGGCTTTTTGGAATTGTAACTTACTTCAGCATTGACTATTGATTCCTTTTCTGTCTCTGCCTTTCATCGGAGCATTTTTAAAAATTGTTCCTGCGTATTAATTTGCTATGATAGGCTTTAAAAAACGGGGGGAAAACCAACTTGAATTTCACACACTTACAGACAGGACACAGAGGGCATTTCACTTGGTACTCAAGAATGGTCCAAAGCCAGGTTGTTATTTTTGTATTCCATAGCGCCAGCTTTTGCAGCTGGAATTTTCTGTTCCCTACCAAGGAACTGCAGTATGTGACCTGCAGGGGATGCCCACCTTCACCTGGTGATGAGGGAAGTGCTTTTCCCTTCAGCCACTGGGTTTGCTTTTAATGACAATTCCGTTGCTGCATAGAAACTGAAATCCCTCATCCACAGATACAAACCCAGCTTTCCTTCCATTACAGTGAATGGTGGGCTCATTATGTGAGCACATCTACAGGGGTTTACTGTTCAGGAGTAGCTGGGAATTACTCTTTGGAAAGAGTAGTTATAATTAAATGATTCTGAGATAAGTCCAGTGTAGTTTGCTTTTTCTTCGTTTTCTCCTCTGAAAATTTTGCTTTCTGCCTTGACTCCCTGGGTTTTTGCTGATATCAGCTGTGTCTTTTCAGTAAAATAAACTTTCCTTGGGCTTTAGCAATGCTTAGAGAATATTGCAGTATTAGATGGAGTGGGATTAATAGTATGGTCTTAAAAAAAGTTGTTTCTTGGTGCATCGGGATGAATATCTAGATGCTGAAGAGAGATGCTGGTTGGCAGAGCTGGCAGATGCGGGGGCTTCTCTTTGGGATATCCCACTGGGGGATTCTCCCTAGCAAAGCGCATTCCTGACAGGGCTGATGGAACGCTGCATGTCTCAGGACGGCCTGGAAGGACACTAATCCCTTTTCCCCGTTTTCCTCCGTGCCAGAACCAAGACTGCCAACGGCGATTACCGGAAGGAGCACCGGGAGCGGAGCCGCAGCCCCATCGAGCGGGCGGCTGCCCCCACCATGAGCCTCCACGCCAGCCACATGTACGCCTCCATCCCCAGCCTGAGCATGGAGCAGCCCCTCGCACTGACCAAAAACAGCGTGGATGCAGCCAGGACAGTCGGCATCTCCCCCAGCCTGAGCAGCGTGGAGCGGCAGCAGGTACGGCACTGTCCCGCCCCTCCCCGGGGCACGGGGAGGGCTCCCGGCTGCAGCCTCAGCCTGCGGGAGGGAGGAGAGGCTGCTCCTCGGGCAAGAGTGGGTTGAAAATGCACTCTGAGTGTCACAGCTCGTTGGAATATTCATTGTGGCATTCCCAAGCTTGGGAATGCATGTCTGTTATTTGGGAATGCATGTGCTTGTTGTGTATGGGAATGTGTGTGTTGTATTCGGGAATGCATATGCTTGTTGTGTATGGGAATGTGTGTGTTGCATTGGGAATGCATATGCTTGTTGTATTTGGGAGTAAATACATGTATGTTATTTGGGAATACATGTGTGTGTTGTATTTGGGAATGCATGTGTTGTGTTTGGGAATACCCGTGTTTTACCTGGGAGTTCAGAGTGTGGTTCAAGGCAGGCTCCAGCACCTGCTAGGCAATGCCTGGGGGCATCACCTGTGCCCCTCCTGCTGATCCCTGTGTGCTCCCCTCCCCTCTGTCCCGGCTCTCTCCACCCTCAAGAAGGGGTGTACAACACACAAGGGACAATTTGACTCTGAGTGATCTTAGTTTTAGCCAGCCAAAAGCATTTGCTGCGTTGTTCAGAGCAGTATTGTATCACTCATTCACTTTTCCTAAAGACAGGTCATTGTTTTTGATTATTTTATGCCTTGTTTCCACGTGCTGGAATGGTTGTTAAGGTTTTTTTGTTGGTTGGTTGTTCTTTGGTTTGCCATCTTGCACAGATTTGTGTTGCTGCAGAAGTGCTGAAGCTGAGCCATCTCTGTGCAGGTTAGGCAAGAACAGCTTTCTTATTTTATCCCTCCTACAAGTGGAGAGACAAAGCAAGAGAATTGAGCTGTGATGAGCTGCACCACTGAGAAACTAAACTGGCCCAGAAACCCAACTTCTTTCCCTGGATCCTTCTCTTCTGCTCTCTTTGACATTTTGAACCAGATTACAGTCATTTTTCTTGGGAAAATATTGAGGCAAGACGTTGCTAAGAGCACACAGTAGAAATCATGCAAAACAAAAAGTGTACTGAAGAAAAGAAATCCTAGTTGGATGATTCCTTGTTTTGGGGTTGTTGGGTTTTTTTAACCTTAACATGTTGAATGAGATTTCATCTTACTCTGTTTCTCATAAAACAAGTGGGAGAAAAATACCTTCTTTGCAGCAGGACAGGGCTATTCAGGTGGTGTAGTCAGTGATGGTTACTAAATTCTCAGTGTATCTCAGTATTTTTGTGTAAGTTTCTATATTCTGTACACACACAACCATAGCAGAGGATTCTGCAGGGTGCCTTATTGGGTGCTTTAAGATGTTGGCACGTGCATTCCTGAGATATTGTTACCTGTCTCTCTCTACTTCCCACCTCCTGCGTGTCCCAAATATTCTTCTGAAGAGATTAAAATATGTGCCTGTGTCAAAAACCACTTGAGAGAGGCACAAAATCCTGGCCCTTATAGAAAATAATTAATCCCACATGTGAACTGCTTGCAGAAAAATCAAATTATTCTTTTTTTAAAAAATTATTTATTTTTTTTACTTTGCTGCCAGTGCAGTGAGATGTAAATAACCTCATTGCTGTTGTGTCCTGGCAAAAATTGCATTAAACCTGCTTGGAAAAGTCATCTCTTTTACTTTACTGGCCTTGCTCTTATTCTGCCTAAAGTACCACCAAAGAAGGGGAATTCCCTCCTTTCTCACTGACCTTGTATGGGGGTTGGTGATTTTTTTGTGGGTAAAATTTTGTAAAATGGCCAAGAAATTAAATGACATCAATTCTGTTAATCTTTTGAACACTTACTAATTAATTTGTATTAAGTATAATGGACTCCTTGGATCATCCAATATATGAAATTTATTCCAATACCTGTGTTATTTTCCTTCAGCCACCTGGAGAAACTGGGACATTTCTTTTCCCAGGGCCTTGTTTCAGTGTAACATTTCCATAGTAAACAACTATGAAAAGAGTATTTTATGGTTACACTTAAAATACAGATGGTGCAGTTCTCATGTAATGTAGCTGTGAATAGGGAATATGCATGTGCTGAGAATAATAATGATGTTAATTAAGTATTAAGTATAAATTAATTCACCTGCTGGAAAGGGATTAGGGTATACTATGGGATTAGGGTGCACTATGGAATACAGGGGTAGGGCCAGGAAAACTCAACTTCTGAATAAAAATTATAGCAGCAAGACAACAAATACCTGGAAAGTCTTCAAAACCCTTCTATGTGTGGCCATAGAATAAAACAAACATTTAATGTTGTTGGCATTTAGTGCTGCATATGGAACTCTGTGAAGTTGCCACAGTCACTGTTAAATCACTTTTAAGACTTGCTTTCACACTGCCCTTTTTCTGTTCACTGAAATAATAAGAACTGTTATGCAAATGTGATGTGGATTTTTATTTTGATCAAAGAAATATTGGCTATTTAGGGGTTTAATATGAATTGGATAGTTTATGGGTTTAATTAGCATGGCTGTGAAGTTGCAACCATCACTGTAAAATCACTTTTTACTGCCCTTTTTCTGTTCAGTGAAATAACAAGAACCTCTATGGAAATACGGTGTGGATTTTTACTTTTAATCAAAGAAACAGCTGAATATTTGAGGGGTTAATATGAATTGGATAGTTTATGGGTTTAATTGCTATGGCTGTGAAGTTGTAACAGTCAGTGTAAAATAATGTTTAAGATTTGCTTTTACACTGCCCTTCTTCTGCTCATTTGAATGACAACTGTTATGGAAATGCAGTGTGGATTTTTATTTTTAATCAAAGAAACAGCTGAATATTTGAGGGGTTAATATGAATTGGATAGTTTATGGGTTTAATTGCTATGGCTGTGAAGTTGTAACAGTCAGTGTAAAATAATTTTTAAGATTTACTTTCACACTGCCCTTTTTCTGCTCACTTACATAAGAAGTGCTATGGAAATGCGGTGTGGATTTTTATTTTTAATCGAAGAAACAGCTGAATATTTGGGGGGTTAACATGAAGTGGGTTTAATTGCTGCTGCTGGCCTGAGTGTGCCACTTGTGTCCCCTGCAGAACCGTCCCTCTGTGATCACCTGTGCTTCTGCCAACAACCGCAACTGCAACCTGTCCCACTGCCCCGTCGCCCACAGCGCCTGCTCCGGGGCTGCCTACAGGAGACCCTCCAGCTGTAAGTGCCGCCCTCCCTCGCTGGGCTCCAGCTCAGCACAATGGTCCCCACTGTGCCCACACTGGCAGGGAGAAGAGCAGGTGAAGCCGTGGGCACCCCTTTGTCTCCCCCATGCTGTGCCACAGTTAAAGTACCGATGCAGGATTAACGGGAGAGGTGTTCTTTCTTCTTGTTTTGAAAAGCTGCTTTTTGTAAAGCAAAAAACGAGCACCCCACACAGACAAATAAATCATTCTTTTTATTTTAGTCCAGCTGACAAACAGCAGCCAGGGCCAGCAGATCCCCCCACACTCTTATTTTAGGAGCTGCAGTTCCCCTGCTCTCTCAGTAGCCAGGAGACTCTTGTGATTCAGCTGCAGTCACAGAAATCTTTCCTGCAGCCACAAATACCCTTCCAAAGCCTGTACCATCCACCCTGCTCTGCATGGAGAGCACAAAAACCTTTGGAGGGCAGTTGCTACAGCAACCCAAGCAGGGAGCTTTAGCTTTCTGCCTTCTGTGTGATTAGTTCTTCTCATGAAATCTGCTCAGGCAGTACTTGCTGGGAAAGCTGGGCTGTTTCTGTTCACTCTCACAGCACAGAGAGCACAGAGGAGGCTCAGCCCTTTCCTGGCAAGTGCTTTACCTGCTGGGGCAGAGCTTTAACTTGCAGCACTGCCAGAAGCTCAGGGCACTGGGGCTCCAGCAGCCAGGATGTGCCCATAAAACAACACCAGCATGATGTAGGTAGCAACCTGAAGCCCCCAGTAGGTAATTATTAGTGTTTTTATTATTGGTAGTATTTTTTTATTTTTATAAAGATCAATGTGCTGTTAATAACTAGAATTGGGAGCTGAAGGAGACCCTTAGAGTCTTGGAGAACTCAGTCATTGGGGATCCCAGATGTTCCAAGTTTTCTCACAAACTGGTGCTCCTGGTCCCAGGAGAGCTGTGTCAGTGGGCATGGGAACACAGGGGTAGATGTTTCCAAAAAAGATTTGTCTCCTGGCAGGTGAAGAGGTGTCTGTGCATGACACTGATGGTTATTTTAGTATCAATCAAGCATTGCTGTAGGATCAAGCAGGGGGGCTGTGCCATGGATCCCAACAGTTCCAAGTGTTTTTGGAAAGATAATTTTGTTTCTAAATTGTAAAACTGCAGTGCTCTTATGTTTAGTCTGAGGAATTGCTACAGTTCTTGTTCAAAACCTGTCTTTAAGGCTCTTGTCATAGTCTTACAGCCCTTACTGCAGTGCTCACGATTCATTTAGTTCTGACTGCTCCCAGCACAAGTGTGTGGAGTAAGATGAAACCATGAGCTCAGCTTTTGGCATGCTGCAGTTCAGGATGAGGTCTCCTCACACCTGACTGCTATCAGCAGGCTTGGGAGCTGATTTTAAACAACTGTTTACATCATTAATTCCATTTAAGCCTAAATATAAGTTCCATGTGATTGTTTTGGGAGAAGGTTTCCACAGGATTTGAGCTGGAGCTGTTAGTAGCCTGAGGGAGAAATACAATTACATATAAATGCTCACATGTTGCAGGTCACAGAAATGCAAAAATACTTAACTCCAGGATTTTTTTTTTTTTTTTTTTAATTTTAACTCCTTCCTCCCCATCCCTTTCACTCCCAGGTCTGTAAGGGTGTGAGAAAGGCCATCTTTGTGCCAGGGCATTAAGCTACAGGGGAGATGCTTTGGGGGCTGGAGCCCCTCTGCTCTGTTGACAGGCTGGGAGAGATACGGGGTGCTCAGCCTGGAGAGGAGAAAGCACTGGGGAGAACTTTGAGTCCCTTCCAGTTCCTAAAAGGGCTCCAGGAGAGCTGGAGAGGCGCTTTGGCAAGGGATGGAGTGACGGGACAAGGGGAGTGGCTTCCCATGCCAGAGGGCAGGGTTAGATGGGGTATTGGGAGGAAATTCCTCCCTGTGAGGGGGGGAGGCCCTGGAGTAGAATTCCCAGATTTGCTGTGGCTGCCCCTGGATCCCTGGCAGTGCCCGAGGCCAGGTTGGACACCGGTGCTTGGAGCTGCCTGGGACAGTGGGAGGTGTCCATGGCCGTGGCAGGGGCTACAATGAATGGGATGAGCTTTAAGCTCCTTCCAAGCCAAGCCATTCCAAGGCTCCAAGGTGACAGGAAACAGGATGAAAGTGCAGGTTATGAGCGCAGCGCTCAGTGCCAGGGCCTTTAACAGCCCGCTCTGCCTCCTGTCCCCACAGCCACCGCTGCGTGTGACCCGGTGGTGGAGGAGCACTTCCGCAGGAGCCTCGGCAAGAACTACAAGGAGCCCGAGCCGGTGACAAACTCGGTGTCCATCACGGGGTCAGTGGATGACCACTTTGCCAAAGCACTGGGGGACACGTGGCTGCAGATCAAGGCTGCCAAGGACGGCGTGGCCGGCAGCCCCGAGGCGGCGGCGCGGCGGGGCCAGGCGTCCCCCTCCTCCCACATGGTCAACCACAATCACTCGCCCTCCGTGGTCTCCTGAGGACAGGCCCCTTCCCGGTGTGAATTTGCATGGTTTGACTGAGCTTGGAACAGCGCTTCAACGGTGGTGGGGGAGGGGAGGTCAGTTTGCAACACACGTTGTTGTGTACTCACTTTGTTGTTTTGTTTTTTGTAAAAGGGTGCCCTTTAAAGACGATAGCAGGAACTATTTCATAAAGATTCATACGATGTAGCATCCTTTTTTTTTTTCCTGCCTCAATTACCAAAGAAACCTCTGATGCGAATCTGCTGCCCCTTAAAAAATAATGCACGCTAATCCACAAAAGCCATTACACTTAGTTGGTTGACCCAAGTGCTTTTTTGCTTTTCTTAGCTTCTCAAGACTAGAATTTGTCTGGTTTGCTTACATTGCTTTTTTTTTTTTTTTTTTTTTTTCCCTTTGTGAAGTAATTTTGTATGTATATACTTGAAAAGAACTGTCATGTATGATTTGCACTATTGGAGGAGGACTGAAGTTGCACAGCAACTTTCTGGAAGAGGCTAATATTTTGAGGGCAAACTGCTGAAAAAAGGGTTTAAGGATGACATTTCTATCAGTTTGATTTTTCTTAGAGCAAAACAGCTTTGGAAGGGGAAGTCTCATACAGGTTATAGGTCTTTCTCTCTTTAGATTTCAGGTGCTTAGTGCTTGCAACTGGACTGCATAATTTACAGAACACGGGCATTTTTTCCTAAACACTGCAGTTTGTTAGACTAGAGCTGAGGTTGGAGGGTTCCATAGTGCTTAACGATGCATGTTTTATGAAAAATAGCTGGTATCTATTAATGTATAGACAGTAAGAATCATAATACTTATTAGCTTCTCTTCAGAATTAGTTTATTTTTGTCAGTAACAACCCTAGATATACTTACTGCTGGTACAGTTGTACTCTATGATATTTGTATTTGCTATTCACTTTAGTGGCAGCAGCACCGAGGGCAGCTCAGGACAGGCCTGGTGCAGCGCTGCTGCTTCACAGGGATCTGCTTCCCAAACCCCACCCTGAACTAGCTGCAGGAACTGCTTCCCTTAGGGATCTTACCTTGGCTGGACAATAGATTGTTACAGTTTGTGAAAGATGATCTTTCCGTTTGTTTTATTTTATTTGGTGGTTTTTTTTAAGCCTATCCATCAGCCTAGGCCAAGTCGCAGCATACATTCCTCCAGTAGAGACTTTATACAGGTATTACTGCATTTATTATCATTTGCTATATTAATAGCTACTAACTAGAAATTAGGCAGTAGAGGCAGGCATAAAACCACAGCTGTGCTAGTGCTAAGAGCTTCTCTTCTTCTTGTTAAGTGTAACTACTCTCCCCCATACATTCCATCTTCCCAGGACAGGTGCAGCCAGGGCTTGGTTTTCACGCTGGGCTCCCTGAAAGGGTGAGCTCAGTGTAGGAAGTGAGAACTGGTTGGAAGATGAACTCCACGTGATGTATTATGGACTATGTTACAGTATTGGGTCCATTGTGGCTTCTATTTTATGCCTTTTTGTTTTGTTTTTTTTTCTTTTTTTTAAGCTATTTAATTTGGAATAGGTGCAGGGTAGAAAGAGATCGGGAGATAGGCTCTTACTCTTGGTGAGAAGGTGGCTGCTCAGTTTTCTTTAAAAAAATGAAAAAAAAAAAAAAAACACAAAAAACCCCAACCCAACACCTAAGCCCCCCCCAGTTTTACACATTTCACTACCATCTTACTGGGTAGTCAACGCTTCCTTGCTTTGGCATTCAGTACCCTACTCTCTGTAGGAAAATTGTTAAAAGAACACTTTTTTATATAGGTAACTTTAAGACCATCGTTACGCTGTGCGTAAAGAATGTACAGAGAAATTTGTAGGTATTTTTTGAGGAACAATTAATTTGTTAATGATATGTAGCTATTTAATTTTTCCCTTTCCTTTATTGTAATCATTCTTTTTTTTTTTGTTTTGTTTTGTTTGTTTGGAGAAAAAAGTTGATCTTTTTTTTTTTGTTGTAGATTTGTCTGTAATATGGTAAAAAGTGCAGGAACACAGTTATTCTATGAGGACACTGCATTAGCATTAATAGCCACTCATTTGTTATTGCTACAGGCTACTGAGCAGTATAACAGTCAATACTAATACTGTAGATGGACTCTGTGGAAAATGTGACTCCTCTATTTCTTTGTAAACACAAATAAGATAATGTTTTTAAAGCTAATATTTTCAATAATAGCTGTTTTACACGGTTACATTTACTTATCTGAGATAGGTAAATGGATTTGAGGGCAATAAAGATTTAATGTGCTATGTCCAGTAAAACAGATACTGGACACAACAATGTCACGAAAGCCAAAGGGTTGGGGGGAGGTGGAAGGACACTAAACTGAACTCACCATTACGAGACGTGGTGAAGTTTCTTCACAGAGCCAGGTTTATCTACAGTTCAGTTTGAAAGATTCTCTCTTGTGTAAATCTGTAATATACCATTCTTTTGTGGCCTTGTTTCACCTGGAAAAAAAAAAAAAAGGTTTGGCAGGCCATCTTTTTTTTTTTGTACTTAAAAGTAGCCTTAAAGAACAATAAAGTGCTCTTAAATCACAGGTGTGTTCCTAAGCCTCTGTATTGCCTGGTGAGAGAGGATTTGGCATCTGTGAGGAAGAAACAAACCACTGGCAACATCCTGCTCTCTTTCCACGCATCCCTACCTTTTTTTAGGTCCATAACCCCACTGATGGGGCTGCCACAGCCTCAGCCTGGAGTTCAGGGGACAGGAGTTTGTCAAGAAACCCTTTACAGCAATAAAAAACCCTGTTGGTGCCTCAGCAGCCATGCTGGGCCTTGAGGAGCTCACCTGGACAGGGACTCTGGAAAAAACAGCTGGTTCTGCATTTCTGTTCATGAAAAAACCAATTTTGTGGCATTTTGTTTGTCCCTCTACTTCTTCAAGTGTCACCTAGAGAACAGGAATCCCTTCTTGGTGAAAACAGCTGGATTTCAAATGTCAACATCCACCATCCTCTGTTCCAGGTGAGTAGCATTCCAATGGCAGTGGAGATGGTTAATCCTTAAAAAAATAGTTGTCATTACCTGAGTTTGAGAAAGCCCAGGGAACCAGGCAAGAAAAGGGGCTCCAAAATGAACAAGAAAGGAGCTTCTGGAAGGAACGAGACATGAAGGCTCAGCAGGGCCCGAAGGGTTTGGAAACACGGCAGGCCTGGCATGGCCGGGCTGGGCTGAGGGGGATTCCATGAGAACACTGCCAGGAGGGATCGCTGTAACACACCCGAAACACATCCCTCTCTGAACTCCCGTGGGAAGAGGCCCAAATGCCCGTTGTGAGGGAGGCCAAGGACAACACGGCCGCCAGGCCCCACAGGCCGCTCTGAGGGGAGCTGCTGTCCCCTCAGGAAAAGGGGAAAAATATCCCTGCACCAATGTTGGGGGGCTCCACACCCCAGGCCAGGCACATCGCTGTCTTCCAGGTCAGTGGTTACAGCAAACTCCATCTTCTGCAGGGTAAAAGGATTTTTCTAACTGGCACAAGCAGTAATTCTGCACAGGGGGGTGGCACCTGGAGAAACCAGCCCAGACACACATTTCATTAAGTCCCCCGGTGTTTGTAATGACATCTTCTTCTCAGAGCTAAATTAGAGGCACCTTCCAGCTGTGCTTTCAGTCTCACCCCTACACTCACATTATTTTTGCTAATTTCAATCCAACCTCAAGTCCAATTTCAGCAAGCAGACCTGACATCACAAGCATGCTCAGGGAGTGCCCTCAGTGCAGTTCGGATGCATTTCAGGATGGACTGGTTGTGAAAATGGCCTTTGCACACAAACAGCTCCGGAGGCCAGAGAGAGCTGGGCAGTGCTGAGCTGGGGCACTGGTGTTACGCACTCCCAAAACTCACAAAACACTTCACTGCTCGAATTCCTCCAGGAGCAAAATTAAAATCAGGTTATTCTAAATACCAGCATTTGGAATTCATGTGCTGGCGTGAGCAGGAGTGGCCCAACAGGACACAGCTGTGTGTGGGTACCTGGGCACCATGGCTGTGTCCTCCTGAGCCGTGGCACTGGGCAGTGCCCACAGTGCCCACTGAGCTGCCCGGCTGGGCTGGAGGGAGCCTGGGGGTGCCACTGCTCAGGCTCAGGGAGATCCCTGGGAATGGAGCCTTCTCCAGAGTCCAACACTGCCACCAGCTCCTGTTCTTAACGTGACACCCAGCAGCAGCATTTCCAGTGTCGTTTGTGCACTCCCCAGGGCTGTGTTCACGCTATCCTTAGCTCCTCCCTGAAATTTAAACCCCTCTGCATCCTCCTGATCCGTGTCCTGTGGCGTGGACACAGCCCCAGGTGTGTCCCCAGGTCTCCAGCTCTCTGCCCTCAGCAGGCACTGATTGCACAGCTGGATCACAAGGTTTGATAAAGCACATTTTATCCCTGAAGGGCTCTTGAGAAAAACCATGTCCATTTAATAATTTTTGAGTCTCGCTCCAAATGGGAACATTTTACCTCAAGTGCTTCTTGGGCATAAGACAGCCAAGATAATTTAACTGCATATTTTGAGGCTGCAGTTACACACGGTGGGCCCAGTGCCAACCAGCAGAGCATTCCCAGTACAGGCTCCCCCTGAGCTGCCCCTTCCTTGTGGGCAGAGTGCTGCTGGAGGCTCCATCCCCATCCCTGAGGAACACGAAATAGGAAATGCTCTTTTCCTTTGTGAAGGACCGGGAGCCCAGTCCAGCAGACAACAGTGGGCAGGCTCAGGGGTTTAATTGCTGTGTCACTCGGGCATCCACAGCCAGGGACATTCCTCTCTGCTGGGAATGGTTGGCATGGGATTAGCTATGCATGGATATTCGCACTGGCATGCATTTATATTGCAGCAGAGCTGGAAAAACAGAATTTCTTTTTCCACGGGCTAATTTCACGTAATGACAAAGCAGTTACTGACTTCCACAAGAGCACATTTCACTGCAGTCACATGGAACCCCTCCAGTCCGGTTTCACTGCTCACTGCTGCACTGTTCAGGCTAATTTTACATTTTATTTTGCTAAGCAGCAGCTTTCTTAAATGCCAGGGAGAACATCTGTCTTCTCTCCACCACAAAGAGACACAAAGGCATCTGTCAGCACGAAGCTGTGTCAGCCAAATCCCTGCTACATTTTATAGTCAAAAAGCTGCTTATCTTCAAACTGTTTACTCAGGTTGGGGAACTGCTCTGCACACTGAGCCCTTCTGAGAGCCTCTGGTGTAACGGGCAATCAAGGTTACCTTTTTTAATACAGGAAAACACAAAGCTCTGCTCTCCGGCTTCCTGCAGTAGTGAAATGCTGTGGGTCGAGCTGTGTCAATGACATTTGGCTTGTGTGTTAAAATATGCACAAGATACCACTTGTTACAGTGGGTTATAGTAGTTCTAGGTAGTTAAAAAACACAGGATTCTTTTTTTCTTTCAGAGGAAAAAAATGATTAAATTAATCTAAAAAATAGTATTTCTCAGCCTAAGCCTAAAGCTTTGCTCCCACTGCCACACTGCAATATTCACTTACCTTTTTTTGCATTTGAGGGGGAAATAGTGGAAAGAGCTAACAATACTCACAGATCAAAGCAAGGGCTTTTCCTTTTCCTTTTTCCTTCTGAGGGATGAGTTCCTGGGCTCCTGTTAGAAAACCCTACAGAAAATCTCAGTTTATCAACCTCCCCAGAAGAAAGTGTGTGACTCCAGGCAGCTCCACAGGGAACAAAGGCTTTCCTCTTGCTTTCCCTGACATACCTGGAGTGAAGTTGATGTAATTTTTACTTCTCACAGGCTCTGAGGAGTTCCTGGCACTGTTCTGGCTCCTCCAGGGTGTCCTGTTCCCTGCTCTGACACAAACACACCTGAAATCAGAGCTGCTAAAAATAAAATCACCTTCTGCTGTGAAGGTTTTCACCTCAATAGCAACCTTTTCTCACTTTTAAGTCTGTCCTTCCCAGTGGCTCTCACACCTCCCTCAGGACTTGGAAAATCAAGATTAAAAGAAGTCATTTATTAACTTGCAAGTCCAATTAATAAAGTAACAGCAGTGACCAGCAGACCTAGTTCTTAAGAAGTCAGCAATAGTCTCATTATTTCCCCTAAAACACAGTCACACATAGGTCCATAATTCACCTTTTGCTGTGAGAAAGCCCCAAGGATACATCAGGGAAGTGTCCAGAGGAAAAAAAACCATCTGAAAGCACTGCAGACATTTTCTTTGTTGTGGTAAAGATGTGATTGGCTGAACACAGGCTAAGAACAGGGCTCAGAAAAATCAACCATATAAAGGTAAAATGCACTTCAACTTTTAAAGATGCTGCCTGAATTGTCCTATTTCAGAGCTCTGTTTTGCTCCCCTCCTCTGACAGCTAATTCAGCCTCCAGCTCCCTGCTCTGGGCAATGTCATTCATGTCATTAACTCAAACGTGGAGTTTTCAGGTTGGGAAATGAAAAAAAAAAAACAAACCAACAACAACAAAAAAAAACCCAAACCAAACCAAAAAACCAAGAATTGCAAACCCACCATTTAAAACAATCGCAGGGCTTGTTCTAAAGATTTTCACCAGATTTCCTCACAACAGCAAATGCTGCTTTAGTTGCTGCCAGGCTTACAAATGCAGCCTGTGAGCCAAGCTCTGACCTTTCAGGATGATGCAAAAATCAGCAGCAGTGAATCAAATTATGACTTTGCTGACATGTCTGTACCTTTGAGTGATTAATCCAACAAATAAACAATTTCTGCCTGGAAATGCAGGAAGGAGTGTGGGATTCTCCTCCTGCTCTGCCCTGTGGCAGCTGAGCTCTGGATGCAGTTTTGGTCCTACCAATTCTCACAGGAAACGTGAAAAATGCCCGGGCAAAGGCTGAGGATTAAACTCCATACAGATCCACCCATCAGAGATCATTGATGAGAAACCAGTGAAGGCAGGAAGTATTCTCTATTCAGATGAAAAATTTGTTGCTTTTAACGTTGCCCCCATGACAGATCCCATCTCCTCTCCATTCTGTCCTTCTGGGACTCATCCCCAAAGCAAATTACATGGATTTTCCCAAAGAGAAATGTCCATTTTACCGGCACAGATAATTAGCTCACACTTCACTCTGGACTTAGAGACTTCTTTACAAAACTCCCCAGCCATTCAAAAACTGGTTTTCTGCCTTTCTAATGCTAAAGAACAGATACAGAGCATTGCTTTTATATTACTTGCACAAATCTCCAGTGCTGTGGGGCCGTTGGCCCTGCACAGACACCCAGGGACAACAAACAGAACAACATCCAAGCGCTGCAGTGCCTGGAAAGCTTTCTGGCCATCAGTTATTTGGGTTACACCTCATGGGATCAGTTGTAACACTGATATCTCACAACTGTGATATGCACTCAGAAAATACTTCACTCGGATTTTTCAGGAGTGAAATTAAAGTCAGGTTATTCTAAAAAACGACATTTGGAATTCATTCTGTTCCTGAGCCATTTAGCTTCACATTTTCAAGTCCTTTTGACACAGCCACAAAACAGATGGGTTCGTTTTGAAATGAAAGGAAAAATAAAGCAGATCCTCGGGAATTGGAGGGGACACAAAACAACAAAGCCCCAGCGCTGGGAGAGCAGGAACATTTGGAGAGTTGAGAAAGCTGCAATTTACCCAGAGAGGCAGATTGGTGACAAGCAAAGATTCTCCCCTCAGGAAACCTCCAGTGCTGAGCTCTGCATTCAGAGTGGGAATGAGCTCCACTCCAACCTCAAACCCAAACAGTGCAAGAACTCCCACCCAGGGAGGTGTTGGGGGGCACAGGGATTGTTCAGTGAGGTCCAGGATCCCACACTGAAGCTTCCAGGGCTGTATTTATTTATTTAGCTTGTGGCTGAGGACGCTGCTCGAGCAAATCTCTTGCTTTCATTGCTCTGGAGGTACAAATTCAGAACAACATTCCTGCCCTGCCTGAGAGCACCACAGAAGCTGGGTGACAAGAGAGAAATAACATTTAATTTCTGCCTGTGCTGCCTGCGACCCTTCTTAAAGCCCTACAGCCACAGTTCCCTGTAGTTCCAGAAAGATCTGGAAACCCCACAGCAATGTGGGAGCCCCGAAAAAGAAGAAAATTGATACTGAGCCTTGGGAGAGCTCCCCAGAGAAAAACCCTGGGCAGAGAAAGGGATGTGCCCGGGGCTGTCAGCAGCCAGGGAGATGAACTGGAGCTCCTCAAACCAGTGACAGTTCCAGTGACAACTCCTCTGCTGGGAGAGCTCCCAAACTGGGGCAGCCCTGGTCCCACCAGGCTCCATCCAGCTGTTTTCCCTGGCTCTCTTCCAGGTTCCTCTTCTTCTGCTCCTTCGTATCTTTTCCCATCTAGACCTGGAATAAGGGAGGGAAGGAAAACATTAACGTGGTAAGGACAAAGGAATTGTTGGAGCTTCACTCTGACAGAGATTTGGGGCAGTGGGCGAGGCTTTCAAAGGGTTTTTCAGTTCATTTGCTCTTCTCTCATAATGGAAGTTTTGTGTGGTTTTTTTTCAGTGGAAGGTTTAACTGGGGAAAAGAGCCAATGACAACACTGGGAAAGGTTTGTAAAACACAAAAATATCACTAACATCACTGTATAGCCCAACAAATTACAGGTCATGGCAACCTATTTACACTTTGTACTTAATTCATGAACACTGCTCTGTAGTTCACTCAGGAAGTGACATAACCCCTTTTTTTTCCTCTTCTGAAGTATATTTATAAAATACGATCAGAATTAATCAAGAAATGCTTGTTAATTAAAAAACCCAAGCGCAATTCTTACTTGCTTCTTCACCCTTTTCCGTTACCACAGTCCAGGCACACCAAATGAATCCAAACTTTGGTTCCTGGGGACAGGAACTTGAAATGTCAGTGCAGGCCTGGGAGGACACAGCCAGCATTTCCTGCTACCCTCAGCTTGGGTTGCTGAGCTTTTTTACCCCCAATTCCAGCTGTGCTGACCCAGAGCGTGGATCTGAATCCCTTTGGGATCCCTGGCTGTGAGACACAGCCACGCTCCTGGCACTGAGATGGGTAACAAACAGCACGAGCCTCAAAAGCAGAAACTCCTTCTAAAAAAGAGCATTCAAACAACATTTCCTTTCCCGTTTCTTTTCCATGAGAACAGCAAAGCTCGTTGGTGACTCCTCTCTGTTTCAGCTGATTTGTTACACCAAGCCCAGTGCCCATCCTCGACACTGCCCAAAACACACCTGCAAGAAAGAGCCCAACTGCAACAGAGAGCAGATAAAAGTTAAGATCAGATTTATTTAATCCTCTTTTACACACAGAAGTTTTAAAAACACATGCTTAGTGTAAGATTGTCTTGACATCAGACTTCTCTCAGGACTTTGAGACCCAGTTTGAGACTCCAAGTCTGGCTCACAGCATCCCGAGCTGGGCACCTGAAAATGGAGGCCAGTGAATTCCAGTGACCACTCCAGAGGCAGCGGTGCCAGGCACGGACAGTGTCAGAGGTGAGGCAGGGCTGCATCACCTCCAGAACCTGCACTCTTTATTCTCTTGCCCAGCTGCCTCCACTGACACCGGCCTTGCTCTGCCAGATTCTCCTCTGGACTAAATCAGAGCCTTTCCCTGGCCTCACACGGCCCAGGGAATTCTGCCTCCGTCCACCTTCCCATGGCTATGACAGCTACAGAGAGGACAAAGTTCCTTAATCAAGCAGTGTTTTTAAAAAGCCCGATAATTAATGACATCAAACTCCAAACGGTGAAAGCTGGAACATTCTACCTTGGCTTAGAAAATTCCTGAAACCACCTACAACCACAGAATAATTTAAAAGCAGTGCTTTGGTGACATTCTGAAACATGCTGTGCTGCACGTCCCCATGTCCTGAGTGTCACCCCCTCCTGACTCCGTGGTGACATTTGAGTCCCATTCGTTCCCAGTATCTCACATCAACAGGTATTTTGTTACTTTCTGCTCCCAGAGGACTTTTAAGAATTTCTGTCTGGAAGTTATCTCTCTGGATCTCTTAATGACATTTCCAAAGAGTGTCCACAGGAAAAGCAATGAGCAGATCCCATCTGTGGCTGGAAATGAAACCAGGATCTGTCCAGCCACAGGGCAAAGCTGGCCATGCACCAGTGACCTGCTCCATCCCTTCCTTGCAAATCAGCGCTAAAAAAAGCCTGGCTTAAGCTGGTACTGTCGCTAAACTTGACCAAGTCCATAGGGCAGAATTTACAGCTCACTCATCCCAACTACTGCCCAAGGAAAAATCACATACTGTGGCTAAATGCATGCTGGAGACATACAACAGCAAATGTTTTAATTAGGGGGAAGTTATCTTTGTGTAGCCAAATAATTGGGGTGTTACCCCATTCGCAGCACCTGCATCTCAGTGTCCCCAGCTTGGTGCCAATAATGATAAATCACTGGGATATAGCAAGAGGATATATCCACTGGGTGGGACTTGAGAGCTTTGCGTTAAAAGTAATTTCAAAAGTAATTTAGAAAATAAAGGACGCAAGGGAAGCTCAACAACAACTTCAGGAAGGTAAGATGAATTTAAAAAAAACTATCAGAAAAAGTAGAAAGAGATACGGAAGCGATACAGAACCTTTTTTTAGAACTTTGGTCTAACACGTCATCTGAAAAATAACTGCAATTTGTAACAGTGCCGGATTTTGACATCACTGAAGAAAGCGCCTTACCCGGAGCAGCCGCTGACCCCACTTGCCTTTGAGTTCTGCTTCAAACGCCAGCCCAGAGGCTGCGCCTGCTCGGTGAGAACCCAGCACGAGCAAAGCCAGCCCGGAGCAGAGCTCCAACCCCGCCGCTGCTCACACCGAAGGCCAAGGCCAGGCTGTGCTCGGCAGTGACAGAGCCCGGACCGGGGGCTGCCCGGGAAGCGCCGAACCCTCGCACTCCTGCCCGGCAGAGCTCTGCCCGAGCGCCGGGGCCGAGGGCTGCCGGCCCGGCAGGACACCCCGGCCTGCCCCCCGCTGCCAGAGCTGCCCGTGGGGACACCCTGCACCGCCCCGGAGCTGCTGCGGCTCCTCCTGAGGCAGCCGAGCCCCGACGGGAGACGGGAATTACCCTGGAGCTGCTGGGCTGCGGACACAGCGCCGGGAGAGCCACCGCACTGCCCCGGGGATGAAAAGGGACCGTGGGTGGGCATTGTGTGACACCTTCTGTGT
>WEKY01031019.1:0-35043 GCA_013390045.1 Picathartes gymnocephalus
TGTAACTAAGTGGATCGTGACACTTGGGAATCTCATTTAGGCAATAATCACCTCAATTTTTACCTGAGGAAAGGTAATTAGAATACTATATTGTGCCTCGCTCCTGGATTATGGTGAGTGAAAAAAACAAGCTCTATATCATATAACAAAATTACGAGACACATTTTTATGTCATCTCCCATCCCTTCACAAACTGCTACTTATGCAGATATGTAAAATTAAATCACTTGAGAGAACAGACTTTTTAAGATCACTCTATGTTGATATATTTTTTTCTGCTCAATCTAAACCAAGTAATTATTTCTTTTCTCCCCATCATTTCTATTGTTCCTTGCATTCCAAAGCTTGCACCAGGCCCATTGCCAAGTCATCATCTGTGTTACATCCTTTTATTCCATCCCTCTTCATCTTTTGTGCAGTTCACAGAATCACAGAACGGGCAAGGCTGGAAGGGTCCACAGTGGGTCATCTTGTTCAACCTCCCTGTAGAAACAGGGTCATCCCAGAGCACATTGCTCAGGATTGTGTCCAGACAGTTCTTGTCTATCTCCAGTGAGGGAGATTCCACAGCCTCTCTGGGCAATCTGTTCCAGTGTATGGTCACTGCACAGTAAAGAAGTTCTTCCTCATGTTCTGGTGGAACTTCCTGTGCATCAGTTCCTGCCCATTGCCTCTTGTCCTATACCTTGGCACCACCAAGAAGAGCCTGCACCTATCATCTGACAGCCCCCCTTCAGGTACTTACAGACCTTGATGTGGTGTCCTCTCAGTCACCTCTTCTCAAGGCTGACCAGGCCCAGCCTGTCCTCGTAAGGGACTGTTCCAGTCCCTTATTCATCTTTGTTTCCTCCACTGGAACTGCACCAGAAGCTTCATGTACCTCTTATACTGAGGAGTCTAGAAGTGGACACAGAATTCCAGATCCCTATCCCTGCTCAGATGTATTTGCTGAGCAAGCAGCTCTCTTGGCATCCAAATTCACAGTTTTTCTAATATTTCTGCCTATCTTTATCTTTAAATCTCTTTCTCTTTAATTTACCTAGCAATTAGGAAAAAGGCCAAGAACTTGTCTCTTATTATTGGCCACATTCTTCAGAGCCAGGACTCCAGAATAAATGCATCTTATCCCAGTCTCTGGGACCTTATCCCAAGCCTGAGGAGTGGAAAGGGTTCTAGATCTGGGGATTGCTTTGCAAGATGGATAGAGACTGTTTCTGCATCCAGTCAATGTTGTGAAAACTCTTTAAACAACTCAGGCACTTATTTTATTAAAGTAAGTCTTTGGAAAGGAAAGGTAAAGCAGTACTTACGTTTTGGGCTGTATTTTTTCACTATTAAATTAAAGCTTTATTTTGCTACATGTTTTATAGAAATGTCAGTAACAAAAGAGAGTCCATTTACTGATGCTGTCCACTCTGAAAGCATAACTTTAATTTTGAAATATGCTGGCTGTAGCAAGTACAGACACTACCATCAAACTGGACTATTTATATTCACTTGACTGATTTCATTGAAGCTACAGTAATTTAGATAGGAATGATCTATACTGATTTACTTATGTGACTTAAGCATCCAATCTAATATGTGGCCTAAGTTAGTTTAGATGGATCCTTTTAGATCTGTTTATCTGTATGTTTTGAATTAAATTGCATTGCTTGCAAATCTTATAAAAAGATGGAGCCTCTCTGTTTTCTGTAAAATTAGGTCTTTCAGCTGAAGTAATATATGATCTGTTACAGTTTCCATCTGACCTGGTTTATCTTTTTCCAGAAATGACAAATGGATAACCAGAATCAAAAATTAATAAATGCAGACATAAAGAGAAAATAAAATCTGCATTCCTCTAAGAAAAAAAAAAAATTCTTTATTAGATATGATTTTTGATATTTTTGCCTAAAGAATAAAAGAATCTTTTTGTTTGTTTCTAGCTCAAAAAATAAAGTTTATTTCTGCAATAAATTATTTACTGTGCATCATGCATTGTCCACTTCTTTCTGTATATTAGGTAGAAGACTTTCACACGCCTTGAAATCTACTTTTCACTTCAAGATGGTAGAATATACTTGCAGTGATACCACTATCTGAAACGAAATTCCATGATATTCTTCTTCCTTCAGGATACACAGATATCTTTACTTTTCCTTAAGACATTTTTGAGATATCTATAGTTGATCTAACTTATAAATAAAATAAACAAAATAAATATTACCAGCACCTTGGAGTTTTTAACTGATAGACGTTGATGTGGTCCCCTCTCAGTCACCTCACCTGGGGCTTTGAACAAGACTAGGTGCAATGAGTTAATGAAAGGCAACACTTCCATACCTTCTTAATGCAACCTATGATAATGATGATTACAAGAATTGTTTTTCCAAGCAAAAACTACTCTAACAAGGAAGAATCATGGAATTATAGAATATTTTAAGTTGGAAAAGGCATCTAAGATTATTGAGTCCAACCATTAACCCATCAGCACCAGATTCACCACTAGACCATGTTTCTAAGTGCCATACCTACACAAGTTTTTCGTTACCTCTAGGGATGGTGACTTTCCTGGATAGCACTTTCCAATGCTTGACAACCCTTTCTGTGAAGAAAGGTTCCTAAAATCCAGTGTAAACCTCCCCTTGACTTGAGGCCATTTTATCTTTTGCTTGATACTTTGGAGAAGACAGTGACCCTCACCTGGCTGCACCCTCCTTTCAGGGAGTTGTAGAGAGTGATGAGGTGGCCCCTGAGACTCGTTTTCCCCAGGTTAAACAAGCCAAACTCCCTCAACCACTCCCTATCAGACCTGTGCTCCAACCCCTTCCCCAGCTCCATTGCCCTCCTCTGGACTGGCCCCAGCCCCTCAATGTCGTTCTCATGGTGAGGGGCCCAGAACCGGACACAGCGCTCGAGGTGTGGCCTCGCTAGAGCCCACGGCAGGGGGACACTCCCTGCCCTGGTCCTGCTGGCCACACTATTGCTGATCCAGGCCAGGTGCCACTGGCCTTCTTGGCCACCTGGACATGCACTGGCTCATGTTCAGCTGCTGTCCACCAGCACACCCAGATCAAATTTTCAGAGTCTGACTGGATGTTACTAAACTTCAGACTACTGCAATTACCTAAAGTGTAGAGTGTTATACTCTTGACAAATATGCTTAACCTGAATAATGAAATGCTGTCTTTTTGGAACCTATGGTTATTTTAGAATAAAAAATGTCCCAATCACAGACATGAAATACTCGTTGTCATAAACGTACTATTGTTGAAGAAGAAAAAATGATGTTCAATCCCAGGTCCCGCAGTGTTAATAATGCACTAAAACTATTGAATGCAGCTGTTTGGCAGTACTGGAATTTTTTTTCAGAGTGGTTATCAGAGTAAACTGAAAAATAATGAGATGTTGGTATCTAATTGTCTAAATAGATAACAAAGTTGAAGTTAAGGTTACTTTGCCCTAGTGGGTAGCTAAAACTCAAACAAAAAAGACATTTTAGAATAATAATCCATCACCTAAATAACCATAAAAACACTGGAGTTTGGGTTTTATTTATTTGTTCATTTTTTACTGTTTAGAATTCTAATTTATGACTAGTTAATACAGAATTTTTAGTTTAGGAAGAAAAGAAAGAGCAATTTTAGGGACATTTCTTCATGTGCTGAGAAGCTGTGTTTTAATACAATTTCACCTTTTATGTTGCTCAGGTAGGATGGGACCACTCAGCTAATGGACATGGCTCTGCTGTCTCTGAATGATCAAGATCACTTCAAAAACTCAAATGAATTAATTTATAATTCAAAGATGAAAAAATAATGTTAAAAGGACAGAGGATTGTTTCATTTTTAATAACTTAGCAGCAACAGTAGGGCTACTCATGGGAATAATAATATGCAATTCAATACCTTTAATATATGTTTTTCATTCAAATACTGTGAATGAGAGAAGATCAATTTTTCCAAGAGATAGAACACATGTTATTGGAATATTGTGAAATTTAAGAGTATTTCTCAGAGTGGAACTGGTGGTGGTTTTAATACTGCAGTGTTACTATCCTGTGAACTACCTTCTAGTAATAATCATTTTCCAAAAGTTAACTCATGAAAATGAAAGCAAAGAAGAAAAATTACATTTTCACTTTACTTTATCGACATATCAGTCATCTTCACAAAGTTTGCCTCCGATTTTCCGTTTTTAATGTTCAAATTTTGTGCAGTTGGAATTGTGCAAATCTGCATAAGGACTTTGGAAATATTCTGGGCCAGTGGTGGGATTCTTTTAGCCTGTCTGTGATGGGGGAAGAAAAAGATGCTGTTTAAGGAGCACATGGAGGCTTGGCTGCTTCCTATGGCCTGCCTCCTCCTGCTGCCCCTGCAACCTGAAGGGATGTAGATGTGCTGCTGCTGGGTACAGCCCTCATCCACACCTTCCATCCTGAGTTTAGGGAGAGTTCATATGTTCACCTTAGCTTTTTGAAGTGGCTGCTGCTGTTTGTGACTCCTGGCAGCAGGTCATGGAGGTTATCTATTAACAGGTCAAGGAAGTGCCAGCTGATCTGTCTCAAAATTGCTTCATTCTCATTTTCTCAAGGGACCCCACTTCCCATACTGTGAGATTTGATAAACAACAGTAGTCTATTTCAGCTTTTTAAAAGAAAGTCTTAACCATGTGTCCCCACAGTTGTGTCCTTTTTAAAACAAATCACTCCACTCCTTTCTGGTTCTCTCCTTGCTCCTTTTGGTCCCTCTAAACCATTAGGACTGTTTTGAGGTGTAGGGATGAGAATTGTACACAACAGCTAAGATGTGGGAACAGCAATTTTTCCATAGTGGAAGAATTGCACCCTCTGTCTTGGTCTCAGCACCTTGCTTGACAACTCCCTATGTTTTTATGCTGTCTTATCAGAGATGGAAGCCAGTGTCATTGTACTGTAGTTCTCAGAGTCTCCCCAACATTCTTTTGTCTAGAAGGGAATTATATAGGAATCTCTCAGTAATCCAGTGCAGCAGTTGTTTGCAACAACAAGTTACACACTTTGGCCAGCTGATTTGCAATTTCATATTTCAGTTACTTAGGTTTTAAGTAAATGACATCTCATTAAGGGAATTTAAGACATTTTGCTTTGTTTTATAATTCCTGTATATTTTCTTTGAGTTGTCTAGTCCCTTTTACCTATCTGCTATAAAAAAAAAAATATTAATTGCATGGAGGAATCTGTCCAACAGATCAGTGAAAAACCTAAACAAAAGGATTCTAGAACCTCTGTGCTAAAGCCTTATCACACCTGTGCTAACCTTTAAAATGTTTGTCATCAGGTTTTATATTTAATAAGTTTTTTGTTTTTGATGTATTTACAGAATTGTTTTATTTCATTTGAGTATTCTTTTCAATATGTTAATCCATTTTTTTAGCCTGCTTAATTTCCTTCTTGCATTTTGACTGGCCATGTTTTTCATACTTTGCTTTTCTCATTCTTCACAATAAGGTAGGCTTTCCTTTGTCTCGTATCTATTTAGTTATTGCTCAAAATAAAACACTTGTGTTCCTGTCCAGAGGTTCACTGGCATTGCTTTGTCTTTCTTCAGAGAATATACTGTCAGGTTTTTGGGTTTTTTTATCCTTTCTCATATTTGAATATTTGATCCAGGATCTTATACAAACATTGAATCTAAATTTTGACTTCTACAGAACCATTTCCTTAGCCCTAAGTATTTACTGCTGAGTGTACTTTGAAGCTTCTGGGTTAGGGCCTCCAGGCATCTAAGGTCAAGTTTGGATGTGAAGACGCTACACTGGATCTCATCACACTATTTCTCATTTCATCATTTAAACACCCATTTAAGACCTCCTCTGAAGAAAACAGTCTCTGGGTTGTTAGTTCAGGGGCAAGTACAAGATATGTTTGGCCTTCAAAAGCTAGGAAAAATGATGTGCATCATTTTAATTTTACTTATTTTTTGACCATGAAGTTGACTATTGAAGATGCTCTTATCAGCCCTGTGGGGGGTTTCTCATGCTTTCTCTGCACCTGCTGATGCATCGGCTCCCTGCTTGGCTGCCCAGCCACAGTCACCAGAGGAGTAAGTGTAGTTACTAAAGAGAATGATCCTGTGAAGGGAAACGTGGCTGGAGGCTTTGGGAAGTGTACCTGAGGCTACCAGTGGGAATCACAGAGCTATAAGACAGCTTAGCAAATGAAATCTAAGTTAATTATTTTTCCTGTAGTCATGAACAAAACCAATCAAAACAATGGTTTTTCATCTTAGCAATGCTAAGAGGAACTTTAAAAGCCCTTGGATTTTAATATGAAATGTGTTTAATTCAGATTTAAATCTATTCACACAGCCTTGGGTTTTCTTCCCAGTGCCAGTCCAACCTTTGCACTTTGGAGAGTCATGGCCAGGGGCTTGTCTTCCTTAAAAAGTCTTCCTTTGTGCTTTTAATTGTGAAGCAATATGGCCCTAGAGGTTTGAGTGGATACCAAAAGTGGGGTTAAATGTACAGCTAAGCATCCCTTGGAAAGGAAAGGTGAATGCATTGCCTTAAAACTTACCCTCATCTTGAGAAAATATGAACTCGATTGTCTTCAGGGCAAACTCTGAATATCTTGCAGGGCATTCAACTTTCATTGTTAGCCATAAAGGGAGCTGCAAAGTGGGTGTGTCCCAATAGTGGAGGATGCAGCTCTGGGGGGTCAGCTGAGGATCTGCAGTTGAATAAAACTGATCTGCTTGCTCTAAGTGATATTTAAATGCCAAAGGACTGCCAGGGGCCCACTGGGCACAGTGGGGCATGCACACAGAAGCCTTCTGTACATTTCATCTTCTGTGATACTTTCAGGGGTATCACACACTCAAAATGTATGTTTTCAGATAAAACTCGATTGATTGATGTTTGTTTAGTAGACATGGCATGCTATTTAAGAGTAACATCCAAAAAATCAATAAGTGAAGGAAAACAATCTTTAATACTTTCCATATCTTTAATTATTGATCTTTCCATGTGAGTGGTGAGATAATTGCCCAAAGAAGAGAAAGCAATGACTTCTATCACTGACCGCTTTTGATGCTGTTTAAAGAGGCTAGACAGTATTAATCAGTGATACCTTGGGGGAAGAATTGGCAAGTGAATTATTAGTCTTTTATTTTCTAGGTAAGCAGGAAGACAATTCTTAGTTTAAGGAGATCAATCGTGATAAATGCTGATTTCACACCGAAGCAGTTTCAGAGCTTGGGAGACTAAAGACAAGATAAAATATATTCATTAAAAATACATGGAAAATAATAAATACTGAAATAGAAAACAGAACATCATACTAAATGCAGAACAAGTAGGTAGTTATCCATTTGAAATATAGTAGTTTGTTTTTTTCCCCCTTTATTATATTCTCAATGGTTTAGCTTTCTTCAAAGTTTAATGTGTATAATATTTCAGTTTTGAAAATAAAATTGCTTTCCATCTCCTATTTGCAAACCAGGCTTAAAAAATATAGGCTACAAAAGGGCAATTCTTCTTAATCATTCCTGTAAATGATTTGGATTTATTTTGCACTCTGAGATTTGTTTACATACACAGTAGACTTTATATAAAGTACCAAGTCTACATTTTAAATATTTCAAACTTCGTGGCTTATATTTACTGAACCCTTGACTCAATTCTGTTTTCATTTACATTCAAGTTTCTTCATTTACTTTTTCCTGAGGCCTCATCTAATCCTAGTGGAATTAAATACCTAATGAGTTATGAATAAATATCTCTATCAATAACTAAAATAAATTCATTCAATGTTCAAAATACAGTATTAATTGAAAAGACATATGATTTCTGTTAATTTTGTTTCAATTTCCTGCCTACTGAAATGATAAAATTTGGATAAAATTAGAACAGGAAAACCAACACTTATTTTGTAGATATGTAGAAAATTCTTTCCTAGGTTAACTGTTAATAAAACTGATGAGAACTAATATAGATAGAAAAGCACATTTAAATGATGCTACAGTATGAAAGTTCTCCATCTTTATAGGAATTTGAATTTACAATTTTAGATTGAGCCAATATCCGATTTGGGGGCATTATAAAATGCATCTCTGTGGACTGTGAAAGAGTTTTGGTGTTTGTGGGATAGAGAGAGCAGCAGATAAAAGATCCGGATTGCTTCTTCAGTAGCTGTATATTTGGTGGTACAGCAGAAGCCGATATAGAGGCTGTATTTTAATGATGAGTTCAAAACTTATGCAGTAACATGAAAAACAGCTATCAAAAATAAGCTTAGGTAACTTAAATGGAAGCATTGGAAAAGGTATATTTTGACAATGTATGTGATAAAGAATATTGAAATTAAAATGAGAGACAAGGTTCAATAGTTATTGAATGTGCAATCATTGGTCATCAATTAATTTTATAAAGATCAACTGCAACAAAGGAAAAAAAAATCTAGGCCAAAGCCTGTATCAATCCTAAAATATTATATATTTTCAATGTACCAGAAATTTAAAATAATTAAATTGGAATTTGATTATTACCCTACAACATAATGTAAGACCATCCAATCTGTGTACAGCATCATAACAAAGGTAATTTTGAAACAACTGCATGTTTAATAACTATTGTATCTAGCTGAAAAATCAAATTCATTACATACATGATTTTTTTCCTGCAGGGAGGACACAATTCACTTATGATATAATGATATTGCCCCAAAGGGACATATTTCAAGTGTCTCTTGGCAGAGCGTCACATTACATACTTGTTAATTATAAGTTGTGTAGAAAACATTAAAATGTTATCCCACACTAAGCAGCTCTCTTAAAATGAGTCTTCTGTCTTAATATGTAATGACTGCTGAAAACAAGCACTAGTATCTTCTCTCCGTCCTAAGAGGAATTTGACCAAAAAAGCCCAATACTATTATTTGGAATCTGTCTTTTTTTTTTTTTCCCTCCACCCCTCAGGGGAAGAGTTTTTGTGGGACCTTTTAAAAAACACGCATTATTGTTTTTGCTTAAAAGTCTCTCTAAAAAAATACAGTAAAGAGAAGAGAATAATAAAAGAGTTTAATATATTTGTATCTGATAGGTCTTACTGTAGAGATTAATGGATGGGTAATGTGTCTAATCTGTCTACTTATGGATGACTTAATTCAATGATGAAAAGCAGACTACATCAGGCAAAATGTTGGGTAAGTTGGCTTGGCAAAACACCTTGTTTGTCACCTTGATTTTTTCAGTTCTTGGCATGGCTGCAATATGTCTTGGAGGCAATGCATCTCTACTGCATTGCTGAACAGCAAAAAAGACCTTGTTATAGGCAGCAAGTTACTCACCTGAACTTCTCTCATTTTCAGGGTTTCAGAAGATTTACTTGGACAGCAGATTCTTGATTCAATGTATGGCAATGCCAACTAAAAGACACACTTGCTTTTTTACATGATCACACAACATGAGAATGAATCACTCATGGACATAAGCTTCCTTTTTTGCTCTGAAATACGGTCCTTGATGATGACAAGGCAGCATTTTGGTGGGACAACAAAAAGAACTTTCACTGCTGATGCTTAATTTGTATATTCTGTAGGAATTACATTTCTTCGGCTTCCATGTTAAATATCATCTATATGTCACCTTCGTTTTTAAAGGAAGGAGCAGTTTTAAAACAGTCAGTATGGCTCATGACCTTTAAATGTCTCAACTAACCACTGTACAAGTACTAGAAAATTTTATTACTATTATGTTCCCAAGAAAGATATTTAAATACAATTAGATGTAACAAGGCATTTACTAATGCAAAAACCAATGTTCTAAATCATGATGAGCTCTATCTGCATATATTAGAAATATTTTTATTTAGAACCACAGGCTAATAAACAGAGGAACAAAAAAGTTTTCATTATATGAAGGTTGTTGGAAGGAGATTTACATAGTCTTGGAGCTGAATGGAGGATGAAAACTGAGTTTAGTAATCTAAATGTAGTTGTCAAAAATATATAATCTTTTTCTTCTACTATGTGTAATTGTGTTTATTTTCAGTTTACACAAACAGGCTGAAGATAACTTGATGGAATGCTTATAATACTACAGTACTTTAATCAGTGTCATATTTAATAAATACAGTTTAGCAATTTGCAGCATGTGAATTTAAAAGGACTTGTGCTCTGTGGAAGAACACATGGACTTAGCCTTCACAGTCATTAATATATCTGGAACATTCATCTTCTGAAGACAGCCTATAAAAAAAAAATGAAAAATAGTTTTTAATTTTAGTACTATCTGTCATTACCCCCCCTTTAAGTTAATAGCCTTTTTTCCAGCTTCAAAGATTATCTGGTTTTTTTCTGATTTTCTTCTTGATATGCTTTTACTAAAATTGTATTATAATTGTTCTCTTTTCAAAGGTATGAAGTATTCTTTTCTAAAAAGGTAGAACTTAGATCTGAGCTGGTTTGTATTTATCTGACTTCATCTCTGACCTTAAACAAATCTTGTACATGGAGAAACCTCTTTCTTCTCAGATATATTCTTTCTATAGCTGCCTGCAGGTCTATTGCACTGTGGGTAGTAATTTGAAGAGTTGCCTGAACGGAAGGACCTTCACTGTTTTGGTCCTGCAAATGTTTTAACCAACTGATGTGATTTCACATCCCTGTGTGGGATATTTCTAAGGACAGCACTGACACCAATATATGGGATACCTGCAATCCATATGATCACATGGCCACCAGACCTGCAGTAAGGCTCCAAGGAATGCTGGCCTAGTGGTTAATTAATTAATGAAATAAGGGTCCCTCAGACTGCTCTTTGATATCCTTCCAATATATTTGGTAAAGGTATCATGTACATGCTAAACAATAAAACTTTGTGATCCATCAAGATATCCTTAACTGTCCACATCAGCTGTCTGTGCTCCTGTATCTCCTGCAAATTGTATTTGAACACAGAGATCTCAGGGCATGTAGGGAATCTTTCTATATGGCTTCTTGCCAGACCTGTCTTTCATATCATCAATTCAGGTGATTTTCCAGCCAGTATTCTAGTTTTAATTTTGCTATTTTTTCAAATATCATTGTTTGTAGTAATATTGCCCACACTAGAAAATGATTTTTTTCTGTTTTAAAGACATTTTAAATTATAGCAGACTCCCACAATTACATCTGCATTATTTGTTTGTCCCTTGATTCTCACATAGAGGCTTTCAGCTGTGCCATTGCCAGCTGTGAGCTCCATACATTCTAACCCTTTCATTGCATATGACAACCTCCAGCCTCTTCTGCCCTGCCTGTCCCTCCTGAACCACCTGTAACCTTCCAACACGGCATTCCAGACACGGGACTCATCGCACCAGGTTTCATTTTGGCCAATGATCTCAAATCTCCAGGACTTGGCCAAAGCTTTGGGCTGCTCATTGTTCCTCATGTGCATTAGTGTAGAAACACTTTGGATGGGGTACATTGTAGCCAACACCTCCTGAAGCAGATTGAGGGATCCCATTATTGCGTCTCGTTTTTGGCACACAGTCCCATCCCTCATCACTGGCCAGCCTGGCTTTGTCCCTTTCCCCTTTCCAAGCTAGTTTAAAGCTCTATCAATGAGCACCCCAGCCCATGCACTAGAGCTCCTTTTCCCCTCTGAGAGAGGTGCACCCTCTCAGGTGTCAGTATACCAGGTGTTTGAGTAGATCATCCCAAATTTTTCCACTCTACCAACCTCACAGCCATTGAATTGACCTGATGGATCTCCCAATTCCTATCAATATTATTCCTTGTTACCAGAAGAATCAATGAAATCACTACCTGTGCTCCTGATCCCCCTACCAATTGTCCCAGGGCCCTGAAGTCTCTTTTGATTGCCCTCAGACTTTGTTATTTCATCAAGGCCTGTGTGAACAACCAATGATGGCTAGTAATCAGAAGGCCTTTCTAGACTGGGGAGCTTTTCAGTAATGACCTTTATCTGTGCCCTTGGGAGACAGCAGAGTTTCCTGAGTTGAGTCTGTTCTGCGTATCGCGGCCGCCACTCCCCTTAGGAGGCAGTCTCCTGTTACAATTACTCTTCTTTTCCTCTGAATCCACTAAGTGCTGATGTCTGTATGAATTTGAACTAATGCTGTGCATGAGATCTGTGCGTGCCAGAACAGATATTATTACAGACAAATACACACAAATTCTTTCATCCATTCTTCCTTCTCTCCCCCCGCTTATCCCTTAGTTTCTTGTCTCAGAATAAAAGTTTAAAACATCTTAAGAAAGTTTAGCATAAAAAATAGTCATGTGCAATTATTACAAGAAGCTTTTTCAATTATTGTGGAAAATACAAAAAGAAGAGGGACCTTTATGATACAAGAAGATGTAAACAAATTTTGTGCCTATAAGACTGCCAATTGCTCAAATGAAGGCAAAGTGCTAAAATACCTTCATGCTTCAGAATAGATTTAATGGACACGTAAAAGTCCTTTTAAATTTTCAGTACAGAAGTTACAGCTGTCTTGGGGTACTAATAAGTTTTAAAAATCCTTCTTAAAATCTGCATTAACCATTTGTAAAGGATACATTTATTTGTCCTGTAAATCTCATGCCATATCATGCTCGGTTTGTTGATCTCCTTTCCTGTTAGGTTTTGTTCTCCTGCCCTTTCAAGGGAGAAAGATATGTGTGATGTACTTTGGAAATAATATATGTAGTCTCAAGAAAATACATTATGCCTATTTTCTTTTTCATTTATCCCGATTACTCTCAATATAAATTGATTTATCGAGTATATTAGGTTCTTTTATCTCTAGAACTGCATTCATTAGAATTAGGCTATTGAAAATTATCAAAATCAGCAATGAAAATAAATCTCTAAATGAGCATAAACCCAAGATGTAATCAATGCCTTCTTTTGTATTTCAGGTTAGATTTTTAACCCATCTCTTTAAAAAAGAAATGTGAATTATTTTGAGTTGTTGTGAAGAAATATGTAACATGTAATGCTATTAATTTGTTGATATATTTTTAATGTTTCTTGAGAACCATTGAACTTCATAATGAAACTTCATATAACATCTTAGATGTTCTACTGATAAGTACCTGGGCCATTTTGACTCTTTTTTTTTTTTGATAAAAATGTAAATGGTCTTCAAAGTGTATTTGATAAAATTGAAAATGTATATCTTATGTATGTGTCTTAGACATATATATTCTACTTTTCGTTAGTACAATGAAGAATGAATTTAAAAAATCTTATATTCTAAAATGGGGGTGGTAAGATAAGTTTGAAAGTGCTTAAGATGATGGGAGGCTGGAAATCATCGGAAAGCTGGGTCTGTTATTAGAGCCATGGATAAATCTACTGTTATTTCTACATTTTTCTCTAATAAGCAAAATGAGTTTAAGGACCTTCAGGTTAAATTGGTTTTATAAAAATTTAACTCCTCTGAATGATCAGTTACCTACTTCAGTTACGATGTCAAGTTTTCTCTTACCTTGAACACTGAGGATCTGAAGTAAGAAACCATGAAACAATAGCCAGGACTAGGAATAAGTAAAACAGCACGGTGTATTTCCTGCTTTCTTCATTTCTTCCCTTTTCCTGCAAGTCTTCTATGTCATCTGTGTTGAAATAACTGTTCATTTATTCCTCTGATTCTTTTCCTGATACCAAATGCTGAATTTGGGCTAGTTCTGTATGGTCACTGGCAACAACCCAGAGTCTGTGTAAACATCTAAGGGACTGTGGTAATTATCAACTCTGTCATGAACCAGGCAGAACTTATCTTCTGTCCTGCCTGATGACACAAAACTACATCACCACCTTTAGATGGAGATAATCTGCAATGACAATTATAGTATCTGCAAGAAAGTTTGAGGAAGTTAGAGTCATTTTCACATATTTAAATGTGTTGCTTGTTGAATTTTATTTTGTTTTTTCTTTGATGCTTACTAATTTTAGCCAAGATTGTACTACTCTTAAATAGAAATATAGTAAAGTAGGCAATAGAAAGGAAACTTCATGAAATAATCCTGCCAGCTAAAAAGAAAGAAAAACAACATTCAGTTGCCTGAAGCATTCTTATGCAACTGTTTCTTATACAGCAGCTGGAATACAATTTCTGTTTGTTGATATTGCAGGGTTGGTTGAATAGTAATTACAAAGCTTTCTGTAACAGGCTGCTGGAACTAATGCATGGATAGATAACATAAAGAACTAATACTGAGGTGTTAGAAGGGATTTGAGAATCCCATCAAAAGAAATAGCCTTAATCATCCACAATAACATTGCATTAATTATTAATAGAGCTAATCAGTAGTCGAAATTGCTCACATTAAACATTAATCATAGGGATAGATGAATTCCTATTATTTGTGACAGGCACACTACCCCTGTTTCTCAATACATTTATGCTGTTTTTATTTACCTGCCAAAAGAAATAAGAAATATTTCAACACTTATTTGTTAAAAGATGCTGAAAAATATTAACTTCAGAGGCTGTGCTTTACTTACAAACCCTACTTATCAGGAATAGGCCAGTATTATGGGAAAGGCAGCAGACTGTTGGGAGGATATAAAAAAGTTCTTCTTTTACTATAAGGATTTGTGATTCTCCAAATTCAGGCTTCATGCCAGCTGACAGACACAACTATCTTCCTGACACTCAACATGGGTTTGACACAGATATTTTCTGTTCAGCAGAGGCTGGTCTTGAGTTACTTTGTGTGTGCATGGTGCTCTTGTTTTATCTGACAAGCTAGAAGTGCTCAGTTGTCTGGTCTGAAGATTTCTAATCTGGAAGCAGTTTTTTTGCAAGTCTGAGAAAGCAAAGCTTACCAGCTTTCCTGTGGCTGCCCATGTAATGCAGGACAATGCCGTGGTACCACCTTGAAGTCCAAACTCCCATCTGAGTTGTCACTCAATTTGAGGCAAAGTCATAAGTACCAGAAAACACAATCAGAAATTTTTATTATTGCTTGTTTTTTTTTTTTTAAGAGAGGTAGGATTGGTGAAGGACTATATCTTGATATCCACATAAGAACTGGTAGAATTTTTTTCTCATTCTAATGAAATTTGAGAGAATTTTCTGAGGCTGAAACATAATAAATATGCTAACAACAGAAAATAGCAATTTTTTCAGTGGGCATTAAACATACATAAACTTTAATATTTAAACATACAAAAATATCCTTATGGCTTGCTTGTAATAGCAATTTTAACAAGTATAATTCTATTTCTAAATTATAAACATGGCATATACTAAATTGCAATTGACCATATGTATTATGAGCAACAGCTCTGATTGTTGTGGTTTTGTAGCTTAATCCAACAGAAGGTAAATATTATAATAATTACTGTGAACATAACCTAATGGTCACTGAAATGAATAGGAGTATTTCAATTATTTTCAGTGGCTTTTAGACCCTGTAGGAATTCTGCAACTAAATATGCCTGTGCTGTGTTTGGTTGTACTACACATCTGTGCAAGTATTTAAATTAATTGATTTTAAATGTGTGGACACACTCAAAAAGTTTGGAGAGCCATTTTTACTGCTAGAACATTTTCCAAAGTTTTTCAGATAGCTAAATGATTCAAAAATTTTTGTTCAATAACACACACACTTGAAAAACTGGAGTAATTGAACACAGATGAAAAGGTAATAACACTGAAATTTACAAGTCTTTAAAATACATAATTTTGCTTGTTATGTAATTCTGCATGAAGAGAAACAAAGCAATGAGCAACTCGTATACTACTGGAGATCTAAATGTTTACAGTTTTTCATCAATTCTATGATCGTTTAAAACCATTTAGCAGGCTTTATTTCAGAAATAAAATTAGTAGTGTTGGCCTACTAAACCAAAAATATGGAAGATTTATGTTAAAGCTGAGTTTAAAATTTTAAGAGTATTAATATGAATCACATTTGAATTAGAGAATTTTGTCAATTGCATGCTGTTTTGTTATATATATTTTTAAAAGATCTCTTCCTTGTAATCCTGAGTAGGTTACAGTAATTAAAAATAAATAAACGAATAAAGAAATAAATATACGCACACACATTATAAAGTAAATTTTCCCAGTTTAATTATGCTGTTCTACCAGGAGAGGAAAACAATCCTCTAATTAAAGCAAATTCTTACACCAAATATAAGACAATTTTGAGTCTAAGGGGGGGTCTAAAGCACCAAGGCATGTGCTTTTTGTGACCCCTGCATGGACTGTGGTGTGGTTCATGCATCAGGGGACAAAAACTGAGGTGTAGCAGTTTTGAATTGGCAAGCAGCTATTGAAAAACACCTGAAAAAAAAATCAGAAGTTGGAAAAATGGAGGAGTATCTTTTTATATACTTCTACTGTTTTCCTCTGCTTTTGCTTACATGTATGTTCCTAAATAAAGCACATCAGAGGCTGACATGAATAATTTATGCAAGATGACCTGGGTACCAATGTATTTGTATAGCAAGTCATCACAGAAAAATATGAATGTACATCTACATTTATTATCTCTGTGCTTTGTCTGTATAATCAAATTTCATAATCAGAGAAAAATTGAAACAATTACATAAAACATGCTGACAAAAATGAGGGTAGAAATTTTAAAAAAATCAAAACAGCAACAGGGCCTCTGAGGTAGGAATAAGAATGTAGCTGTTAAATCACTCAAAGGGAACGATGTAGAATATTGGAAATGTTTTGTCAACTTTCAGACAACACTGAAACACAGCAAGCAGAAGATGCAAAAATAACTTTCTCTCCAGAATTGTAAAAGCAAAAATTTTCATTTTTTACAGCAGAGGCAGCAATTCAGATTAGCATAGAATGTGTTTGCTAACTAGGGTTTGGTGTATCATTGCCAACAGCAATGATTCTTCCTTTCATAAGAAATGTCAGTTCCATCACTGTCTGTTGAAGTTTTGGAACAGTTCAAAGTCATAACTGAGCAGAAAAGAAGGACTGATACAGCCTGGGTCTAAACAGATCCTGCTCTGTAGCCACCATGGCAACAATTGAGTGCCTTTTCTTCGTACATTTCTGTGATGGGGAGACCATAATTCTACCACTGGTGCCTTTATCACACACCTGAAGAAGAATCCCTACAGAAGAGTAGAACATTTTCCATATGGTATTGAATCAGTTAGGCTCCTTACACATGCCAGGAGTTCTTATAGATGATATAACAGCTGAACGGAATAAAAATTTAGAACCAAAGCTTAATATTTGAACAAATTCTTTTTATGTCAGCTTTGTTAAAATACTAAATTTGAAACTGCAGATTTGCAAAATCTTCATGTTACATCTTTAAAATGCATAATCAAAGGCCTTAAACACTGTAAGAATATTATTTATCCCATGCAATAAGAATTTTTTCAGATGTTAGAAACTCAAATTAATTTTAAGTTGGTAAAATTCAATCCATAAAGTTACTACTGAGTGCCTTGTGAACTTTCAGCATGAACTCCAGAAAACCAGTCTAACTGGTGGAGAAATGTCATCTCAGTCCCAGAGGGTACTAAGTTTGGAGTGAACTTTCAGTCAAGTCCCAGACCTGTTCCAGTCCAAGTAACAAGTGATTGACAGATGCTTGTTGGAAGAAAAGATATATACATTAAATGAAAAAAGAATTATTCAAAGAAATTTTCCTGTCTAATGCAAACATTTTAAATGGTCCTGTCTTAGGTCAGTGATGTTCTCCTATTAGTTCTGGGCACTTCTTACCAGCTTTAAATTTAAATAAATAGCACAATGCTGTGTAAAAGTCAAATAAACAAAATACTTCTAATGCTAGGACTGCAATATGTCCTAGAGGACTCCCAAATTGCCACTGTAGACAGTCTGCAACATGTTTGGTCTCCTTGCTGTTTAAGTCCCTGTCCATTGAATGTGTTTGTAAAAGTTGAAAACCCGCTGTCTGAACTGAACACAGCTTTCCAATTTCATCAGAAACTCAACACAGCTGTCTGATTTCATCACCTAGTCCCAGGCTGGACGTGGACTTTTGTGGCACTCCAATAATTGTGTTGTTTCTAGGCTGCCTTCCTTTTCTTGCTGTTAGTCAGCTTCCCTGGCTCCTGTCTGGAAGCTCTACCCCTTCCCTGGGCTGGACTGTTCCAGATGTGCGGGCTCCAGCAGGGGCAGGCTCCGGGCAGGTGAAAGGTACCTCCGCTGTCTGTGATGTCTTTAGACAATTCAGACAAGACAGTCTATGCCTGCAAGAGAAGTAACTAGAAGCTGCAGGCAGATCTAAGTACCTGCTCTGCATCTGGATTGTTCTCTGAAGACTTCCACAGTCTATCTGGATGGTTATCCATTGTAAATGACATCCCAAAAGAAGAACTGCCAAATCAGTGAAACATCTCCTCCACATGCAAAAAGCAGATTTTCAGTGATGAATTAGGACCAGGCATTCTACATTAGTAGAGAGTACTCTAAGGATCGGGCTGTAGAAATGTTTTTCCATTATTCCTCTGACCACAAGAAACATTTGTATCATTTACAGAAACTAGAATAGCTTCAGAAGGTCTGACTGACAGAGATTCTGCATAAATATTCTGGATTCTGAAGGTATAGTGTTACTGTGGGATTTGTAGTCTTTATTTCCTAAATCTTGTCTTTGGGGAAAAAGCAAACAAACAAAAAAAAGCCAGGAAAGCAAAGCAAAACAAACTAAACAAATCTGCCTCCCCTCTCCCCACAACAAAAACAACCCAGCAAATCCTGAACAACAGAGAAGATTTCATACCACAAGAGAGTGCTATAAGCACTGCACAGTCATCAGTTCCTCTTGGCTTTCCTTTTGTAAGTATCTTTTTTAGTAAGGAAACAACACTTTTTAAACTCAAAAGGTCTTCGATTTTAAAATTCTGATTAAATATTTTATGTGGTGTAATAACAGAAGTTTAATAATGGCAAAGTATTTTAGCTTCCCCAAATATTGCAGGATTTGTGTTTCATTGGTTATTTTTAATTTGACAGTATAATAAAAAATCAGTTCTTCCTAGATTTTCATCTCTGTGTCTTCAATTGCTAGTGTTCCTAGAAATAAATCTCTTTTCCTTTCATAATTTGATATAACTTTCTATATTGGTAACTATATATTGTGTTCTCAGCCTATCACCCTTGCTCTCTGTTACACAAGTCACAGGACTGAATACGTAATTAATTCAGAAATTATTCCTATCTGACTCATTTCATAATTTAATTAATTTTCTGCTAGGGTAATTAATCCATTCTTCAATGGCTTGTCCACTGATCAGAGTAATTGCTGGGCTAATTTTGAGTCAGTTTGCCTACTGGTCTAACTTATTCCTATTAAAAATATTTTTGATTCATTTTCTAACCATGTAATATTTGTAATTCATTCCTGAATGATTTCTGTGCTTCCCTCAGTTTTACTCCACCAAACAAAAATTTAAATTCAGTGGAATATTAAGGGGGAAAACAAAAGAAAAAAAAAAGAAAAAAAAGGAAAAAGAAAAAAAAAGTAAGAACATATTTTTATACTTCTAGTCACACACAAAATTTAGAAATTGAAACACGTAGGACAATGAAGAAACTTTGGTGGGGTGATGAATGGTTTTCTTTGACAACAACAAAATGAAACTGTTGCGATCACTTGGTGGGCTCTGTACAAGCACCATCAATCACTGTTCCATACAGGCTGCCCTGCAGATGTGGACTGTATGTTCTGGAGTCACAAGCCCCACACAGGTCTCAGGCTTTAGGGGCTCGACTGCCAGTCTACTGTAGCCTCCATATAGAGGTAGGATCAAGTTTTTATAATTAAATTCCAAGAAATCTAGTTCATTTTTAAATTCAAAAGGGAAAGAAAATTCATAAAATTCCTACAAACTCTGTCTCTGAGTTTCAGAAGGGCAGCATTTTGACATTTGTGCTTAATATCCAGCCTACATTTTCTGCAAATTAGATTAACAACTCACTTTTTCAGCTTTGTCAGTAGAGAAAAAATTATTATCATCCTCTTTCCACTGGCATTTTATTTGGTCTACTGCTTCTCATATCTACACTCAACTGTCTCTTTTCTAAGACTAAAGGAAACCAACACCTTTATTCTTTCTTTGCAGGCAGGTCATACTTTCTAATATTTTAACAGTTTCTTATTTCCCATGGATTTCTTCCAGCTCACTATTATAATTTGTAACACTTGTTCTGTAAACTCTGTTACTTCAGCCAAAGCCTCAATAATGCTAAATAAATTTTAAAAAGTCTTTCCAGAATGAAAGCTATACTTTTAGAAAGAAAATGCTTCATACTACTATGTTTAGTTTGTGATGCAATAGAAGTCCCTGAACATCCTATACTGCTGCCTAGCCATTTATTTCCCTTTTTTTTCCCTTTTTTGTGCACCCTTCAACTGTGACTGCCATATCTGTTCAGCTGTACTTACATTTGCCTTTACTGAGTTTTGTCTATCTGAGTTCAATTCAGCTGAGTTCAATTCAGCTCTTCAGCTTATTAAGATAATTTTGATCATATTCTCTAGATTCCTTGCACTCTGCTCCTGCAGAATTAAGAACCCTCCTACTCTTTCATCATGCAAATCATTAATGAAAATACTAATGGGACAAAGGCAGACCTCAATGGGATGCCGTGTTCAGTTAATTCACAGTTTGATAATGAATAATTAAACAACTTCCTTTGACTACTGTTTTCAGATGTACACCTAATACATCTAATTCAAATGTCTTAGTTTTCTGATGAGATTATTGCACACCAGTCATCAAGGTTCTAAATTTATTAAATCTACATCTTTTCCCTTTATCTACTGTGCAGTTATTTTGGTGCAAGGAAAAAAACCCCATACTTATTCATAAAGTTTTGAATAAGTCCAGGTTGTCTGTTTTATACAACTAATTTTTCTTCAACCTATTTTTAAATTCGTGACATTTACATGTTTTCAAATAACTTCTCACATATCTTCTTGAATTGCTCAGGTTCTCATCCTCATATGTGATTCTTAAATGAAAGTTGCTACAATTTTTATTCTCTCAGTTCTAAATTCTTAGTGTTTGCAAAAGATTGACATTAGTGTTTAAAATATTCTGTCTAGTTTCATGAATACTTCAGGTTGAAAGGTGCAAACCCAGACTTCACTTGCACAGAAACATTGCATAGACATAATTCAAATCAGAACTGGCTTCCAGAAGTCTTCCTGTCTAAATGCCCACTCAGGGCAGTTCCAAATTATTTGTATCTTGTTCCAAATTATATCTTGTTCATGGCCTTGTCCCTTTGAGTTTTGTTTATCTCCAAGGTTGGCCTGTTATTGTTTTGGACTACCCTGGCAGTGAGAGTAGTTTTCTGATGGAGTTTCCCATACTGAAATGTGAATTTGCTGCCTCTCACCTTGTTGTGCATCTCTCAAAGAGTCTGCCTCCATCTTTACTTCATTCTCCCACGAGATAGTTTCAGGAATGGTCTCTCCTGCCTCCCCTCTTCTCTAGGCTAAACAGGTCCATCTTTCAACCTCTCACCTTATGCCACAGGTTTCTGTCACCTAATTTTCCTCACTGAACTCGTCTGCAATGACAAAGTCTTTCTTGTAGTGGGGTGCCCCAAGATGGCCACAACCCTCCAGATGTGGTGCTGCAGAGCTGGGAGGAGGAGAATAAACACTTGCCTTGAGCAGCTGGTTTTCATCTTGCTGATTCAAACCAGGATGCAGTTAGATGTCTATTAGGTGAAGGGCACACTGCTCCATTTCTACTTTGATATTTTTTTCCACACTATTAATGTTTAGCTACCTGTATAAAGAGGATCTTTCATTAATTATTTTACCCCATAGTAATTCATTAATATTACGCAGCAATGAGTGGCTGATTTTGACTTCTTAATAGTATTTAAAAAGAAGACATTACACAACCACTCTACCTACCATTGACCATTACAGCCTCACACTCAAAATCCTCTTCTGGTTCAAAACTCCACAAATAATAGACTTTGGTGCCCTGAAGTCTTTTCATTCCTAAAGCCAGAAGAGGCAAACTTCAGGGAAAGAAGGTCACTTGGCTGTGAAGATACAGTTCAAGTGTTCTTCATGATTCAGTCCTAAGCACTATGGCATGGGGAAGCCTGAGAGGGGTTTGGTGAGTTCCAAACTCTTTATATATCTTTTTGCTTAATTAATTTGTTTGTGTCCTAAAAACTGACTGTATTATTTGTTGTCTTCTAATTTAATAAGTACATAATTAATTATTTTATTCATTCATTTCATAATTAACATTTCAATTGATATTGATACTATCTAAAGTGTCATCTGTAGTGTGTAGCTTATACAAATCTTTATTTCTCATTTTCATCTAATAAGGAGCTAGTATGTCTTCTTCTGTGTATCTCCCATTTTCAGCAAATGTGTTTTATTTTACTTTTTTCATTCACTTCTTTTTCCTGCAAATGTAACTTCCACCTCTTTATTCTTCTCCCAAGATTTGCTAAAATACACCCCATAATTGTTTTCCTCCCCTGCACCATTTTTCAGTATCACCATGCCTGATCAGCCGTCCTGTGTTTCACACTTCTGTGTTGAACAAGACTCTCACCAAACAAATTGGACTCCTTTCTTAGTATTATGTACGCCTTGAGGATCTTTCAAACAACTTCCTCCTTATTCTGTAAATTTCTAGGTCTGTTAACAGTGAACCAGATTTTACTGCTCAGGCACGGTCACTGAAAACAATCTATTCATTTCTGGTGGACTTTTCCATCTTGCTTTTGGTAGACATGAAAATAAACTCAATGGAACTAGCCGGTAAGTGTGGTCACTATAAATGAGAATGATAGAATCTTGACCTGTTAATGGCAATAAACCATTTAGCAGGCAGATTAACACAATAAAAATATTTTGACATCTGATTTGAAGATGGATTTGAGTGGGGGAAGCATAAGACTTTGGATGTTTATTCTCTGATGTGATAGGTTGTGCCTGAGATATTGAAATCTCTGCTATCATCCTTTACTAATTCACTTGCTTTCTGTTGTGGTGTGTTTCATGTTGTATTTCGGTTGGTTTGTTCTATGTACCCCTCTGTTTGCACTTGGTTCATTCCCCTTGTCAGTTACCTAAGCCCTGCCCATGGTTAAGCAAAGCTCTGTCTCTCCCTTGTCAATCCTCCTTTAGCCCTGCCCTTATATCTGGAAAGTTCCTCGCTACTCAGTTACGGATTTGTTCATTTGAATGTATCCCCTCCTCCCTGTTCCCCAGTTGGTTACGTTGTACGTCCCTCATTTCTGAACTCCAGCCCTGAGACACCCTCATTGGTCGTATCCTTTGCTCCACCCCTGAGATCCCTTAGTATAAAACCCCATGTCTCTTTTGTTCTGTAGCCATTTTGGTTCAGAGTGCACCATGACTCTGAGCCTCTGTGGTTAGACCCTTTTGGTGTAGCCCTCCAAATAAATCTTTATTTGGATTAACTGCATCAGCTGGGTCCTCCTCGTTCTCTTTTGCCTTCACCCACGCACTTCCAACCCGTCTGCATTTCTGTCTCTGGCTCGTACCTGCAACCGTTCAGGGGAATCTCAACAAGGGGATTTCCCAGGAGATGCTCTTCTTCGGTGCAGCCTATGCTCACGGGGCAGACAAAGGCACGCATCAGCTTTCAACTATCTAGAAGCTTCCAATCTACATTCTTTTGTTTTATGTAGCACTAACACCAAGATATTTTGAAAAGTGACAATTTTCTAGGCATTGTGCAATGCAAGACATAAGCAAAAGTGACTGTCTTTCTCCTTTCTGTAATTGTATTTGAAAGAGGTGCATTCTTTATCATGTTCTATAACAAATAAATATAAGTTGAAAATGCATCCAGCAAGACAATAAAAAATATTTTTGTATACTTTCAGAGAAAAATGTCAGGCTTCAGGCTGCCTTCCATGGGTGTTTGTAGATTTCTTACATTTAATTAACTCCAAAAAAATCTAAGTTCTGCATTTAGTAAACTGGTGTTTAAACAGAATTTGACATTTATGATATGTAATGGTTTAAATTCTAATAGAGAGATAGACACAAAAATTCTCAAAATAATGAAATTATTTATCCTTACACTGAAATTCATTTTCCAGGGTAGGTAATTATAATGTTTTTCTCCTAGGTCTGTAATAAAATATTACATGGACCTCATTTTCCATCCTATTAAGTGCCTAAATGAATGGACAGCTCTCTGATTTTATCAAGCAGAATATATTTCATCTACCTTCTGTGAAAAATGCTTGAGTTCTTTTACTGACTGATAGGTCTCAGCCAGTCTTTCTCAGTCCGTATTTTCATTCTGATCCTGTAATGGGTTATGACTCAGCAGATGTCATGTGCAGCCCATGCATTTGATTTACAGGATCAAGGCTTAATGAGAAATAAGTGGGAATGATTTTTCTGATTCTTCTAAATTGCCAGTATTTCTCATGTTCCTCACATTCCTTTCTGGGTAGATCATCTGAAATTGTTAGGGAGGAATACAAAGCAGGAAAAGATCAGAAAGATCAGAACAGATAAAATGACACAGTCAAAGCCACTCTATTGGGGTCTGAGAGCACACATTCAAATCACCAATTGCTATGAAATGAAAAGAAAACTCCAGGCAAGAAAACACCAGGCAAAAAACCCCCAAACAATAACAATCCCCCTCAGCAGCACATATACTCAATGCAAAAGCTAACCCTTCCAACCCCCTTAATTTTTTTCACAATTTTCTATGAAATTACAAGTTCACTGCAGAGACACATAGATAATTCATCTTATTATACATTATTTACAGGTCAATAACTAGAACTTCCATAATGATTCTAAGTAGCATATTGCATAAACACAAGAATGCAACAGGAAGGAACTGCAAATGGTTTATATTAAAAATGATATCCAAAACCTTTTTTTAACTGTAATCAGAGACAGATGTCTGAGCTGGCTTAACTCCATGGGTTTGATTTCTGTGGAGCAGCTGAACACAGGCACAGTTGAATTTCCTATTTCAAAGTTCTCTAACATTTTCTGTATTTTTATGTTAAAACAGAGAAGGGAATCTAATAGTTGCTGAGTTTTTCCTGTCAGAAAAAGTAACTCATACATAAATGTTAAAGCTTGCTGAGCTACTTGGATCTAATTACCTGTTGAGATGTGAAGCTGGCAAAGGTTATAAAGTAATGGTAATTACTGTGAAAGGCAGTTCTTTTTATGAGGAATCATTCAGCTTACTTATGATCATAAGAGCGACAGACAAAGAGAGAGCCAAGAGGAACAGAGCAGAAAGCTTTGGATAATTTAGATAAATAGAAATATAGCCAAAAACTAAAGAAAGCCTTAAGATAATAATAAGAGATTTGAAAATAAACACCCTTATGGAAGCTGAATTGCCATATATGACAACATGATCCTAAATTAGAAATAGCCATTATTATTACATAGGAATTCAGAATCTTTAGCCAGCCTGCTAACTGATGATGACATTCTACTCCCCTAATATTTGCCATCTAGTCCAAGGCTAGCTATAGATGTTCCCCAAACTTATAAGTCAATGAAAAAACAATAATATCTAGAGGCTGATTCCCTCTACCTGCCTTCAAACAGAACCTCAGCATAAGATGAAGGTGATAAGATTAGAATAGTTGCTTATGTTTTAGGCAGATAAAATTAAGAATGGAATAGAATAGAATAGAATAGAATAGAATAGAATAGAATAGAATAGAATAAAATAGTTCAGTTGGCAGGGACCTGCAGTGATCATCAGTTGCCTGACCACTTCATGGCTGACCAAAATCTATAAAATAAGAGTGTTATTAAGGGCATTGTCCAAATGCCTCTTAAACACTGACAGGTTTGGGAATTTAACCACCTCTACAGGAAATCTGTTTGTTTGACCATCCTCTTGGTAAAGAAATGTTTCCTAATGTCCAGTCTGAACCTCCCAAGGTACAGAATGGTTCATCTTTGAACCATTCCCTTGCATCCTGGATTGTATACCCACTGCACTGGACACCAGGGAGAATTGATTATAACTTCCCTCTTCATAATCCTTAGTCTCCTTTCCTGCAAACTCAGGAGCTCAAAGTCCTCATCTGCTCCTCACAAGACATTTCTTCCAGCCCACTCACTGGCTTTGTTGTCCTTCTCTGGATGCATTCAAGGACCTTCAGATCCATCTTAAATTGTGGGGCCCAGAACTGCACACACTGATCAAGGTAAGGCTGCACCAACTCTGAATACAGAGGGATAATTCCCTCTTTAGCCCAGCTGGTCGTGCTGTGTTTGATGCAGTTTGTCCTCTGGGCTGCCAGGGCACACTGCTGGCTCCCACTGATCTGCTGCCCCAGATCCAGCACCCCCAGATTTCCTTCTGTAGGGCTGCTCTTCAGCCACTGCTCTCTGAATGTATACTCGTGCTTGATGCTATTCCATCCTAGGTGTAGAATCCACCATTTGTTCTTGCCACTGATGATTGCTAAATGCTCCTATCTATCTAGATACTTCTCCAATTCATCTTGTCCCAAGAAGATTCCCACTCCACCATAATATACAAAGAGATAGACAGTCTGACCCTTAGGGCTTTGCAATCTAAATGAACAAGATAAATAACAAATGAATGCAGACTGGAATGTTGTCCTCCCATATTAGTAACTGATTGATAATGAGAATTCTGTCTGCTATGGTCAGTGTTATGAGCTGTGTTTAACCACTTAGTAGACCCATTGATACTGTTTTTGTGAGATATATTCAATTTACATCTAATCTACCTCAAAACACAGTCAGGCATATATTTGAAAATAATTTTATTCTTGTATTAGCATTATTTAAAAAAGAATATATTTACTATATGAAAGACAATACTGCAAGCTAAACAAAGTGGCTAAGTGGATGTCGTTAGAAGAATTGCCTTGCCATTTCATGCCCATAATATTCAGAATTGTTTTTCTGAGGGGTAGAAATATCCAGATTTTTAATAATCTCTAAGAAGAGAGTTAGTGAAATAGGTGGCTATAGTCAATGTCTTTATCTACATGCAAGAATGTGGTAATAATAACACTTCAGGGAGGAAAGGATGTTTTTAAGAGGTGTATAATGCAGACTGGGTACGAGATCTTTATGGGCTACATTCTACTGGTTCCCCACTTAATAAGTACTTTCAAGGGTTAAGATAGAACAAGTAAAGTAACCTTAGGGCCTTGTGTTTTCAGTAGTCTCCTGCTGGCGAATTTAAAGCTGTCCTTGTTCATGTCTGTGTGTCTCTACTGTGCCTGCAGGGAGGAATACTGTAAACAGGCATGAGACTGATGCCATGTTACAATATTCTCCTCTGTCCAGGAGACAGGGATTATAAATGAGCATCTTTTGATTGACTTAAGGAATTGTGTAGAATTGCATATGCTATTAAGTGAAATTAAATTAACAAGCCTAAAGACTAAACCCATTATGCCTTAGTACAGACTGCTAAGTACTACAGTAGACTTGAGTGCATATAATGAGTAGTTATCTGAGCATTTTTTTCCAGAATGGTGTCTAGAAAAGTCTACTTACAAAGTGACCAGGGAATGGTTTCTGTGATAGAGAGACAAATAGCAGCTGAATGATGCAGTAAGTTCTAAGAAATATGCATCTGTTCAGTCTGTGCTCTGTGAAGTTAACTCCTTCCTAAAGGCAGGATATGAGCCTAGTATCAGTGGATTCTTGCATTAGGGGTTTCTTTCTAGACTGATGGAGAAGTTCATATAATTAGAAATACACCTAAAGTGCATATTTTTTTTCTTTTGTCTTGGAGCACAGTCTCAGAGCCTACAGGCTGTTAGTAAATAAGCTATTTTTAAAAGTCAGTTTATCATCCAAATGCCACTTATGACATGGCAGTGAGCTATGTTTTGGATTTGTGCTCACAATAGCATAACTGAAGTATAGATGTATTTTTATTATTGCTAAGCAACTCCTGCACAGTACCAAAGCCTTTTCTGCTTCTTGTACTGCCATGCTGGCAAGGAGGCTGAGGATGCATGGGAAATTGGGGGGAAACACAAGTGGGAAAGCTGACCCAAATGACCCGAGGGATGTTTCATATCATATGAAGTCATGGTCAGCACATAAAACTAGAGGGAGAAGGAAGAAGAGGGTAACATTTGGAGTGATAATATTTATAATCCAAAGTAGGCATCACATGTCATGGAGCCCAGTTTTTTGAGATGGCTGAACACCTGCCTGCTCATGGGAATTAATTTTTGTCTTGCTTTGCTTGTGTGTCTTTTGCTATACCTATTAAACTGTTTTTATCTCAACATATGAGTTCTCTCACTTTTTTCCTTAAGATTCTATCCCGTCTCACTGGTGTGGGAATGAGTGGCTGTATTGGACTTGGTTATTGGCTGGGCTTAAACCACGACCCACCCAGGTCAGCACTGCAGCCTCTGTTGGGGGCTGCCACTCATGCCCGCTACAACAGTGTTCATTCACTTTATATTTGTAGCCCTTTAACTTGGCTGCCAGAATTATCTTACACTTTTTCTGCAAATATAAAAACTATTAAATGATGGTTGTGAGAGCATCTGACAAAGAGATATGAGAAGGACTTTTCCTACGGTGTTCCACGGGTTTATTCCACCCACAAAGGGTCCACACAGAAAAGCCCAGAACTGGGAAACAGCACAGCTTTTCCCAGGCAGCCAGGGGGGCGGGGGAAGCATCAGGGTCCAGTAGGGGCCAGGGACCCACAGGGACAGGGACCAGGAGGAGCAGAGACTCATGGCAAACTGAGTCAGGGAGCCTGCTGCCTTCCCGGCCGCCATTGCACCGTGGCAGGGATACCCAAGCTGAGCAGCTTGCCTCAGGGAAGAGGTAGGGAGACAGGGAACCTGTTGGAGGTAAACTGAGGTACATTTAGAACTGCAACATCCTAGGAGAGGCTTTTTCTATCCCACAGACTGGGGTGCTGGCTCCTGCCGTCCCCCACAAAAAACCTGAAGAGTTGTTTACTGCTGAGCTGCTATTTATTTTAATGAATAAACATGAATTTTATTTTATTTCAATGCCTGGGACATGGTGCTTTTACCAATAGCTGTTTCAAGCCATTAATAGATCCTCTGTATCCATTAGATCCACATTGGAAGAGCTTCTCCTTGCCTATGAAGAGAAAGATGATATTATCTCCAATATATATATATATGTATATATACACATTTATATTATCTCTACCATCTTTTAAGCAATGAAATAGCATTCATAGCAATGACAGGCAGGGTTTGAGGTATTAGACTGATACATTTATATGCACCAATAGGAGGAAGAGAGGAAGAAGTAAAATGCTTTCTCACTTGAAGTTGCAGTGGGTTAGCCCCAGCTGGAAGTCAAGCACCCATCCACCAACAGGATGTGGGAGAGAGAAGGAACAATGAGGCTGAGAAAACTCATGGGCCAAGAGAAAAGAAATGAAATCACTGACTGAGTAATAGGCTCCAGGTGAGACTACACCTGGAGTACTGCATACAATTCTAGTGTCCCCAACATAAGAAGGACATGAAACTTGGAGCAAGTCCAGAGGAGGGCCACGAAGCTGGTTAGAACACTGGAGCTCCTCCCCTCTGAAGACAGGCCGAGAAAGTTGGCTCTGTTCAGCCTGGAGAAGAAAAGGTTGTGGGGACCTCAGAGCACGCTCCAGTATCTGAAGGGGGCCTATAGGGGAGCAGGAGAAGGACTCTTTATTTGGAAGTGTAGTGATAAGAAAAGGAGTAATGGGTACAAATTGGAAGAGGGGAGATTTAGATTAGCTATTAGGAAGAAATTTTTCACTTTGAGGGTGGTTAGACACTGGAACAGGTTGCTCGAGGAGGCTGTGAATGCCCCAATCCTGTCAGTGTTCAAAGCCAGGTTGGATAAGGCCTTGAGCACCATGGTCTAATGGGAGGTGTCCCTGTCTATGGCAGGGACTGATAGGACGAGATGATCCTTAAGGTCCATTGCAACCCCTTAACATTCTATGATTCCATACTGTCATGAGTAAACCAGATCTGACTTGGGAAATTTGACTCAGCCAGTCAGCATAAATATTTACTTAATAATTTGGTTATTGGGAAATAAACAGACTAAATAAAGAGACAAACATTTAAAACTCTTAAGGAAAAATACCTTTCCTCACCCTTTTCTGACCTCAACTTCACTTCAGACTTCTTCTCCCCTTCCCAATAGCTATTAAGTTCATTACATCACTCTGGACACATCTCATACCCCTTCAGAGAGGCAGCAGTGGTGCAGGTCAGGATCAGCAGTTTCTCTCTGCTGCTCCTTCCTTCTCACTCTTTACCTATGGTCTGGCTTGGGTCCTCTGTAGACCATAGTCCCTGCTGGGAAGTATTTGCTACAGTGTTGGTGTTTCCTGGAGTAAAAACCCTAAACTTTCCAAATGGTATTAAGAGTGATCATATAAAAAGCAACTCTTTAATGAAAGCTTTCAGGTGCATAAATATGGCTCTGCATGTGCACAATGAAGGATTCCTACAATTTTTATCAGGTTAATTATTTAGTATATTTAACAGGCACATCCAATAGGAGATCAGTTGCCCCAGCAATGCACCCTTGAGTCAGCCCCTTGGAGTAGGTCCACGGGCTTCTTTGCCCCATTTCTTTTTATATCTCTTAAGTTTTAGTGGAAAACAAGATGTTCTTGTCAGAACTTTTCTTCTTAATAATAGGACCAAACAAAATATTAAAAATGTGTTCGTAAACTTTAGCTTATTGTGAGAAAGTGCAGGAAAAGTGCTAGAAACTATACAACTATATATTAAAAATCTACAAGGCTGCAGATATATGAAAAATATATAAAAAGAAAAAAAATTTCTTATACCCAAGCTGCAAGAGGTGCTTATGCTTCAGGATGTGTCTTCTTTACCGCAGAGCACCTTTTTCCTCTGACCTTGGTGTTCCCTCTGTTGCTTCTCATTTCTATTGTTCTTTCCTCCTTCCACCATAGGGTTTTCCACCATTTCCTAAATATTTCTTTTCCTGGATGCACCATGGCTTTGCTGCTAGGCACAGCTGTGTCCTGCTATGGGTCAATTGCAGAGCCAGCTGGAACTTGATGTGCCTGGCATGGGGCAGTCCCTGGCTTCTTCTTAGAGACACCACTCTTACCATCCTCCATTACTAAAAAGAAATATGTGCAAGTTAAGAGGACATGCTCTTATGATTTGCCAATCAAGTGATTTGACCAGTATTTTTATACAAAAAGAGGCTCTGTAAATTGAAGTAAAAAATGGTGTTAATGTGACAACAAATGTGCCATGAGTAAAGTAAGGAAATAGAGTTTTATGAGGACTGCTATACCATCAACAAATATTTCTAAATGGAAGGCAGATGATTCACATAAATAAGATGGAAAAATAAAATTTATTTGATTTGGTAGAGAATACTGTAGTTGTTAAGTTGTTCTATCACTTCTGTCACATCTGTGACTTTTGCAATTTTTAAGCAAAATTTGAGCATTGTTTACATATAATATACCAACATAATTACAGGAAATTGATATTTATAAAAACTTTATAGTGCAATATATTTTTTTCACGGTTAGTCATGCCTACTCTATATAAAATTTCATCTCTCCAATCCCTTTTTTGTGGCATCATTATCAGTGCAAATCTGGGGACATGAAATTTGGCCCTTCTGACTTCCAGTCACTCAACCAGGGGCAGAATTCTACCCCTCACTTCTATTTCAAAGAGGTTTAATAAGGACAGAAAGTTTAGGCTTTAAAAAAACTGATCTGAAAAGTTACCTCTAGAAAAATTCCAATTAAAGTAAATATGTGATGGTCTTAAGTGTATTAAAACTTTAACTCAGTTTGAGGGAATTGTGTGAAGTATGTGTGAAGGAATGCTTCTAAGTAACAAAATATTGACACATGTTTATTTCCCACTCATGAGTTTTGATTCTTCCTCCCAATATCCATGTCCCCAGAGCATTACCCTCATCTATTGTTACCTGCTCAAAGGACTCAATCTCACCAGGCACCATAAGAAAATGATAAATTAAAGTTTTTAGGGTCGGTTTGCTTCCTGGATAAAAGCTTGTTGAACAAAGGGTGGTGCTACAAAGTGTGTATAAGCTGGTGTTCTGTGTATGTGCGTGGGCTGTTGAAGGTAAATGAAGCATTATGCTGAAATTCAATAGCACAAAGGGAAGCCATTGACCTACCTTCACAGACAGTGAGTACTGGAGAAAATGGATATTTTAAAATATTTGATTAGTGAAGAAGTAACCTGTAGATAAATGTGGTACAAGAAAGCTGCATGGGACTTCTCAATTTAAAAGTATTCTTCATTACAAAGCCATCTTCCTTCTCAAAAATAAAAACAAAATTGTAAGGGAAAAATACATTTTTTTAGTTTCATAATACTTATTCTTTATTTTATTTTCTTTTTGCTACAAGAGTATATATTTTTTTTGAAATTATGGAGCCAGGTGTATAGTTGTATAGGATTCAATGTGTAGAACTATAGAGAAACCTTCAAAAACATATAATCTGAGTCACACTGTGGCTTCCCTTCCAATCATCATTTCTGTTCCGTGCAGTGTAAATGTTAACATGCAATTCAGGCACACAAGCAATACACGGATTTTACTCACTCAACACTTCTGGTAACTGCTATTGATCCCAAACTCAATGACACCAGTGGAGTTACTTCAAGGGACACTTGGTCAGATCATGAGCTGCTGACTGCTGCATTCCAAGCAAGAAAGCTTTTTCATGCTGATAGCAGCCCACTAATTAGGGCAGATTCGTGTACATCTAAAGAGGTAGTTATGCTCCAGTGTCCTCGATTGAAGTGTGTGATCAGGCCAGAAAAGGGTGTGATCTAGCTGGAACTTGTAAAGCAAAAATTGTCTCTGCTCCTGACATGTTACCTGCCTCTTCCCTCACACCAGCCAGGATGTGTAGTGGTAAAGCACCCCAGTGACAGATTTCAGTCTAGATACAAATGTATTTTGTCCTTTCCACCTTTTTTTTGGTCCTTGAGACAATACTTCTGCTCAAGTGCCTGAAGCTTACCAGATTTTATCTGTCATACCACACAGACTCCATAATTTCTGTATGCCATGACAAATACTGTGTGGTTTGGGCACCCAAAGACTTTACTTGTCGTTGTCTCTTTATCCTCCTGAGCTACATTGTTCTAGTTAATGTTCAAGACAAGATGGTGCATCAGTCTGGGCTCCTGGGGAATCAAATTGCTTGTGTCTTAAGATTCTGCATGGAATAGTACATCTTTGTGTCCTACTCTGAAAACTGAAACCCATCCCCACAAAACCATGTAGATGTCCCACTCACATTGGTATTGGAAAAATTTAAGCACTAATGCGTCTTTGTTGACCAAACCATAAATTGGAATGAACATTTCATATCTCATTGAAATCAGAAAACAGCACCATAAGAATTTAATTCTAATAAATGCTTCAAGAAAATTTCATCTTCCTTGTGACATCAAGGTAGTAAGGAGATGAAGCTAATATTCTATAGACATTCCACCCTGAAATGCCAGCAGACTTAGATCTGGATTCTTTATGGTGAGGTGTGAGCTGTTTACAGCAAGCTACGTACCATACAGAACATTTCAGTAAATAACATAAAAAGACTAAAATGTAAAACCAGAAATATTACAGGCAATGAAAGCTATGAAAGACTGATTCAGGTAAAAAATGTTTGATTATCCTCTATTATCTTTCTATTAGATCTTTCCTCCCACAGCTCTCAACATGTCCAATTTAGAGTCTGCTGAGGGTGATTTTAGGCCCTTTGCTATATTTAAAAAGTCAGCTTCCGATGTGTTTCCTACAGGGCACTTCATAGAAATCTGAGTAAAGTTCTTATCTGTACAAGCAAATGCCTAAAAAAAACCCAGCTTAACCATTTAAAAATGTAATGGGAATGAAATAATATAGGCAAAGCAAGGATCTGATTGTCCCCTAGGGTTAATTGATGTTTAGAACTGGCAAAAGAAAAAAAAAAATTCCTAGTGTCTTTTAAGTAGGACACTTCTGTCTGTGATATGGTAAAATTATTAACCTACTAGAGTCTTTATTGACATGTGTTGTGGTTTGAAAAGTAATTTTTTACCTATAAGGAACTTGACTGTTTCCTTCAGGTCTGAAAGAACCAATTAGCTGGCTAGTTCTAAGATGGACACTCTGTTTAGCCACTTAAGAAGCTGAATACCCCTCTGTCATTCACATTTAAGAAAGGAGAAGCCCGGGAATCTCTCTCTTGCTTCCGGCTTCTGAGCAGGGGGCCCACGCAGCCAAGCAGGGCTGGCCTGGGCTGGGCTGGGCCGGGGCCAGGCCCGCTCAGTTGGACCCTGCCCACTCCATGGGGCCAGGCTGGGCCAGGCCAGGCCAGGCAAAGCCCACTTGGCCGGGCCGGGCACGGCTGAGATCCTGCCGCAGCTGAATCCTGGCCTGGCTACCGAGATCCTGGCCATTTGTACCTTCCACCTTCCCCTCTCCCCAGGAAAAGTATGCAACAGGTTCAGCCTCTGCCCAGCGGAGATGATGTGACCAACAGCAGAGCCCGGGAGAGATACTAACTCTCTCAGTACACAGATGAAACTTACAGACATCAATCCTCTCTTGAGTGAGAGACAAGGAAAGAGTGTGGACACGTGAGAAAACCAACATGGAGACCCCAAGGCCAGTGAAGGAGCCAAAGCCCAGGGGGAGAAGAAAGAGGAGATGCTTTAAGCTGAAATTCTTTTGTAAGGCTATGGCGATGGACTGTGGTATATTGGACTATTCCTTGTAACTCATGAATGCAATTGGGGGGATGCAGCATTCTAACTGCAGCCTGAGCAAAGGCACCCGTGCTGAAGCAAGCAGATATTAAAATAGCTCTGATCTATGAGAAACTTGAACAGAGAGAGATGGGGAACCATGCCACAGAGATGAGAGAGATGAGAACCCTCACCCCAGGGATAGAAGAAGAGAACCCTTGCTCCAGGGATAGGAGAAGCCTTGCTTCTAGAGAGAGAGAGAGAGAGAAGAGAAGTCCCTTTGCTTTTCTACTAGAACAGCTCATCCTTAAAATAGAACCCCAGTAGACAGAGATGAGCCCTCAAAAGCAGCTG
>WEKY01031019.1:35423-49341 GCA_013390045.1 Picathartes gymnocephalus
AGTGCACTGGTGTTTGGCCAGAGTGCTCAACTCACTACATTAAATGGTGCCCTGTGTGAGGATGGTGAACTAAAACCACTACAACATGTATACTAATTTTCTAGTTGTACTAATGGTGCTTTAGTAATAGGGTTGAAGTCCTGTGTTGGTAGAAAAGTGCCATCTATCATCTAAGGGACTTAAAACAATTTAATTGGGGGATTATTTTTTTTCTCACCCTTAAAATAGCTAAATAAAAATGCTGAAAATTTCTGATGAAAGGAAAAAAAAACCCAACCCACACTTTCAAAAAATTACCTTGTGTTTAAAGATATGTGTGTGTATATATATATACACACACACACACATATATATATATAATTTATTTGCCATTATAATTTAATATATATATGTAAGAAGCTTTTCAGTTAACTCTTCTTGGCTTACTTCTCAGTGTTCCATATTATATCCAATAAAGAAATGGGAGGATGGGATTTTACAGAGCCTTTGACTTATATGTCTTCAGGAGAGGGAAATTCTAACCTCATTCCTCTTCCTCCCCTCTTAATGCCTTAAAGTGTTATTCCCCTGAACTCAGAGAGAATCATTCTGTTGGCTCTCCTGCAAGCTACCCAAAAGGTAGCCAGCACTGGCTTCCCACTGCTCTTTCAAAGTCTGAAGAAGTAAGGATATATTAGAGCAAGTAAAAGGTGAGACTGGGACAGTGAGGGCCCTACAGAAGAACCAGATAGAATTTCACTGGGAAAATGATTTGAATTTTTTGTCCAATGTGGTTAGGAAAAACCCCAGCTATGTTAAATTAATTCTGAAGTTATACCCTCTGTCTATCTGGAACTGTTCTCTGGCACTGAGGCCAAGTGGTGTGGAGCAGATGAGTATGTGATATTTAATTTTCTAATACAAATTTCTACAATGTGCCCAATGAGAACTCTTCCTGGTTCATTCTGACTAGCAGAGATCTTTCTTTGGAAGACTGAGAGTTAAGTTGGGTCAAAGTGTGTCAAGGACCATTCCAACAGGTTAAGAGTACAGAGCAAACTCCACTGTCTGGAAACATTCCTTGACATCTTTTAATGGAAGACAAAAGACACATCCTGTTGGGCCTTGTTAAAATATTTTTTTTCCCCTGTTTAATAAATATTCTTAGGTGAAGTATTAACTTTTCCTTTTTCTTTTAAGTAGCAAAGTGCCATTGAATGAACAAGATTCTTGCAACATTGATTTTAATGACATTTTGAATAATAAGAATACTATGTGGAAAAATTTTGTATAATGTTTTTTAGAAACAGAATAATTGAATATTTGTTACTGTGTCTTATGTAATAGGAATATAGTGTTCTGATTAATTCTTAAAATTTTTAAAGTCAAACTAATTATATATCAGTATTTTATAGAATAGTAATGCTACACTGCTGTCATGTGTAAATATCCATGCTGCAGCACATAAAACTGATTTTTGCAGGTATAATCTAGGTAAAAATAGTCTCTTTCTATAGGAAATTACACAAAAACTTAAGCAATTCTGGTAAGTCCAGCCAAAAGAGTTGAAAAAGGGTCCTCTTAGACTAACTAATGCTATGACTGGACAATTTGAACAGAAAGCCAACTAGACATGGAATGAAACACAGGAACAGAGACCAGTAGTATCTTCAAATGAAGTTTCTTTTGTATGAGGACAGGAAGCCACTGATTAAAAAGTAGAATGGTGTAGGAATTCAGAGTTCTTATGGAAGTTCTTATGGGGTTGATAGCACATCTCTTTCCACAGTATGGTTTCATGAGGGCATCTCACTGCAATTAGGCTGTAACTAGGAATGATGGTGCAAGACAGAAAATGAGAAATAACCATATTCTTTGCAGTTATTTTCTATGTTTTCTCATTGTAAGAACTGAAATTTCAAGTCACTGTGAAATGAAACTGATATATTTACAAGGATTTTAACCTGATCCTTGTCTGTTATATTGTTCTATTTATGTGCTAACTTTAACACTGATCACTCAGAACAAGGCCATGCCATTGTGTAGGAAAGGAAAAGTTTAAAAGTTTATTATTTTTAAAAGGAAATATTTTCTATTCATGCTGGTATAGCTTTGCTCGGTGCCTTCTTGTTCAGGGAATAAAAAAATCGAACACCTTAACCATATTTTCAATTTTTTAATTATAAAATAATACTTCTCACAGTTCTGCTCTCTGCATATCTGCACTGTTCAGTACCTGTAAAATTGCCTGCACTGCTTGGTTCTGGTTTTCAGCACTAGCTGAAAAATTAACCTGATTTGGTCAACCTGCAGCAGAGAAAAATAAAACCTGAATTTAATCATGTCACCCCAAAGACAGGTGACATAATGATAGTTATTAGCTTGCCATGCTGGTTTTAAGGTAATTGTAGATCAGTAATTTGGTAGTAAAAGCACTCCTGATAGACCTGAGCTTCCTCGATAGTCAACTTCTCCTCATGCTGGGGTTGCTACTCTCAGGTGCCTTTTAAGGAGCAGTTCAGATTAGATTTCTGTCAAAAAAAGTTAGATAAAAATCATAGCATTTACACATATGGTTTATTATCTTTATGTTAAATTTACACACTGCAGCAAGTACATTTGTCATATATATGGCACTTAATTTTCTGAATTTATTTTCTGCCTTCTAATCCAGAATTTTCAGTTAAGTTTTTAGATCAGTACATGGTTGTTTGGGGCTAAATACTTCTTCCACAGCTAGAATTGTTGCAATGCTTATGGACATGACAAAAATGGGAATAAGGCTGCTTCCCAATACAATTCTGTCTTGTTAGCACCTGATATAGTATAGCATGCTCTACAGGTTACTGTAATTTTTGCCAGTGCGGGGCCTGTTCTTGCATCTTAAGGACTGTGGAAAGCAGAGTAATTAGCAGAACTTCTCTGCATAGGAGCTCTAAAAGTGCAGAGCTCTTTCACATATTGAATTCACATACTGTACTAGCTGCTTAAGACAATTTTTTTTTTTACTACTCAAGCCTTAGAGCCTACTCAGTGAAAACCATACTTTAGCAGTGGAGATACTTTCTCTTCATATTCACAGTCAAGAATTTCCTTCAGCTTGCACTAAAGAAAGTAGTTTTTTGTGTGAGTTAGAAAAGATTGTGCTCCAAGCCACCTACTTCAATTACAACCTGAGTGTTTATAAGTGAAATTAGTCATCCATGGCATTGTAGTATTCCAGCACACAGATCGCTCAAGGATGTCTTAATGCCTAGGAATAGTTGCTAAATTAATAAATTAATCATGTCTTCAGTTAGCTACTGCATTATATAATTATATATTTGTGAAGTTTGTACTCCTCTTTCCCTTAATTTAAACACTTTAAATTTTTCCCATGGGCAAAAATATGAAAACAAATACCAAATCACAGAATCATAATTATCCTATAAATGAAGTAAATTAAGGTTAATTGGAAGTAGTTTTCACAAAATATAATACAGTGTCTTCTTAAAGGACACATAATGAGATTCAGAGTGTCTGCTGTGTTAGCTAAAATGGGACTTGACGAAACTGGCTCTGTTAGAGCAGAAAGTGATGAGAAAATCTGCCTCATATTCACTAAATATTTTCCTTCTAGAGTGAAATTCCACTTGACAACTGCATGCATAAAAGAAGTATTTCAGAGTGAAAAGCTGGGTACCAGCTTCCCAACTAAGCTATGGTAAGATTGCCAGATGAGGCAGAAGGATATTTAAGATGTGCCTAATGTCCTCTAGCTTCTGCTACTGCTTATCTTTTTTTTAGGGTAAACCACTGTTCTATCTAAATTATATTTATATAAAGTATATAGAATCCCATATAAGGTCTTGCTTAATCTTTCTTCTGAAATCTCAGACGATTCAAACCTGGAATGTCCTACTCAAAAGACCATGCAATACTGAAGAAGGAGGACAGATTGGGAGAGAGTAGAGTAGAGGACTTCTTAGCTTATGCCAGAGGAAAAGGCAAGCAAGAATTTGATTTTGTTATCTAGTGATCAGAAAATTCATCTTAAAAGAGGAACTATGTCCTAGAGTCTGTGGGTGATTCAGTTGGGGTTTTTGTTTGATAGATTTCATTTGGTCTTAATTTCCCTTGTCCATTTTTTTCTGAATTAAAATGCAGGCAGTCCTATCAGCCTCCTTGCTCATGGGGTGAAGGGAGAAGCAGAAATTACCTTGATGCTATGTAAGCACTACTTAGCAGTAATTAAAACATTGGTGCATTGTCATCACTGTTTTCAGCATGACATATGACAGCAAAAGTTCTTTTTAAGATTGTTTACATTTATAATGCGATTTCTAATGATTTCTAATTATTTATTTGGTATTGTTTCTATTTTTCCATTTTTAAGATGCTCTAAGTTTTAGTGTCTCAATTAGGCTCGTCTATATTGGCTGTGTTATCTATGATCCTTTTTTACTGGTCAAAGTTAATCAGGATATGCCCATTCTAAGACAATTTACTTTGGTAAATGATTAAGTTTTTTTATTTATGATTTATCAGGGAATAAAATCATGTGGGCTTTTTTTTTTTTTTTTTAAGGCTTTAATTGCTTGCTTGATTTCTTGCTTTGGAGAGTCTTCTTCCCTACCACACAACCCAACACCACTGAGACTGGGAGCATGTATCTTAAAACACACCTGTAATGGATAATTAAAATATGTAGATTACAAATATTTGTCAGAATTTTGGCAGTTGCTCCAAGGGTTAAATAATATTACTGTTAAAATGTTACAGCTTGCATTCAATTATGAGATCTCTGGACAACTTCTATTTATATTCTCTAATTAATTAACAAATACAACTTACATATTTTTCAGAAAAATAATTAATTTTGGATTGGCACTACAGAGGCCTTTACAGACTCTCTGTAATAATTCTGGAATAGAAGTAAGAGATCAAGAAAGACTTTTTTGTCACATAGCCTTTTAGTTTCATCCTTTGTTTTATTTGCCTCTGTAGACTGACCAAAACTTTGTATTTCTGTGAGTCTTATTAAACACTATTTGACATTGTTAATTTCCTGTAACTCTACAGAGAAAACTTCCTTTTTTACTATGATTAAGTTTTTGTTGAAATGTTTATTTGCTGTGGAGTTGTGGAAGGTATCTTACATTTTTTCTGCTGTCTAAAAAAAAGTGTGACTTACACTTTGTCAGTGGGGTGAAAAAGAAAACACAAATGAATAATGTCCATCTGGACCAAGTGACTTTAAATATTATAGAATTACAGAAGTATTTGGTTTGGAAAGGATCTTAAAGATCATCTAGTTCAAAGGTCATCTAGTTCGACACCTCTGCCACAGACAGTGACAATTATCCCTGGATCAGCTTTCTCAAAGCTTCATGCAACTTGGCCTTGAACACTTCCATTCACATGTTCTCTGTGCAACCTGTTCCAATGTCTCACCAACCTCCTAAAAAATTTCTTCCTTATGTCTAATTGTTGTGGAATTTTTTTAGGAATGGTACTCCCCTGTTCAGTGTTCCCACTGAAACTCCAAACCACACTGCCACATGCCTGTTCCCTCTCTGCTCTTCCCATTCCCCTGTGTGGAGGGCTGGAGAGGAGCACTGGAGGCACAAAAGGGGAAGATCACGGGTTGAGATAAGAACAATTTACTGGAAGCAGCTATGAGATAAAAAAACACACAGTAACACCAACAAAACTGATGAGAGATGGTACGAGAAAAACGAAACATTATTGCTCACCCTGGAACTCCCAACAATAGACAATGCCCGACCCCAGCCGTGCCGCTCTGAGCAGTCCCTCCAGCTCCGAACCAGCATTACCCAAACCTCTCTGTCTTCTACACTAGCTTGGCAGGACGAACCTGCTCTCCATGGAGGAGAGTCCCTTCCCTCTGCCCCCAGCAATGTTGTGAGGTGGTATAGAATAACCTCTCTGTCTTAGCTATGCTCCCTCCCAGCTACTGCAAAAAATTAACCCTGTCCCAGATGGAACCAGAACACGTGTCTAAACCTACCCTCTTTCAGTTTAAAACCATTGCCCCTTGCTCTGTCACTACGGACTCTGGTAAAAAGGCTTTCTCTATCTCTTTTATAAGCACTCATAACACAAAAGTTCTTTCTTCATCTTTCCTCTAAACCCCTTCTATAAGCAGTAAGGTCTCCCCAGAACCTCTCTTCTTCAAGCTGAATAACCCTATCTCTCAACCTTTTTTCATAGGATAGGTGTTTCCTCTCTCTGAATATTTCTGTGGCCCTGCTCTGGACTGACCCTAACAGGTTTCTGTCCTTGTGCTGAGGACCTCAGAGCTGGATGCAGTACTCCAGGTGGGTCTCGCAAGAACAGAGTAGAGGGGGAAAATCTGCTGGTCATGCTGCTTTTGATGCCATCCAGGATACAGTTATCTCTCTGGGCTGCAAACGCACACTGCTGTCTCATGTTCAAATTTCATCCATCAAGACCAGATTTAAAATGCATTAATTCAAATGCAATCTTAAATTAGCCCTACAGATTTTTTTGATTTATTTGTCTTTCTTTTTTTACATGGGAAGCTAAAAATGCTTGTGGCCAAGGAAGGTGTCAAAAACTGTGGTGAGTGGGAATTGTAGGAGTGAATATTCTTACTTGAAGTTCATTTCAAATAATTGCATTTTATATCAGAGAAAAAAGTTGACGTGGAGAGAACTGGAGAGAAAGAGTGGTGTGATGCCAGTGCCACACTGGGGATTGTGTGACAGTACTTGTAAAAAAAAATAATTGCAGAACACTTTTATTTTTGTACACATAGGGTGAAGCTGCATTTCAAGTCAATAATTTAGAGCCAAGAAGATTGTAACTCACAGACTTGAAAGACAACCTTTGTGTGTTTTGGTTATTCTAAGCTAGCCCAATTAAACAAGAAACATATGAAATCGAAGACCGATGAGGATTTGCTGCTAAATATAAATGAAAAAAAGGCATCTCTTTAACCATTTTCTTATCCATTTCTCTTTCCAAATTCCCCAGAAGCTTCTGTATGTGATGTATTTCTCATACGGAGAAGAGCTGTTGGAGTGATAGTCTAATACTCAAATAATAAGATTTTATGAGGTACCTCCAGATGTCTGAAACCCTTATCAGACACCACTAGTGTATGTCTCAGGTTTTCATTTTTGATTGGTGTGTTTCTCTTGTGTGCTATAATCATGCACTCTTATGTGCTAATTATAGTGGCATTAGTAGGCTTGATTTTTTTCTTAAGTTGGCACCTGTAGCATTTCAGTGGTTGTATCATTGTACCTAACTAAGATACTGATAAATCAAGACTTATCATGTTTGATTTAATGTAGAAATGCATTTCACTGTTAAGTACCATCAAAAAATAGCTCACTATGTTAATTTTCCTCCTAAATGGTAACAGTTGTGTATTTTATTTCAAGTCCAGCTATCCAGCATCCTTCTGTTTCCCACCTCTTTCAGTTTCACCTTCAGGCACATTCTAACACCTCTGCCTTGGCGTATCCCTATAGAACATGCACCAAAGCCCTTATTCGCCTCAGGCATCTTGCATTCATCAGTGAGTACAACTGTGCTGCTTCTTGACTCCACATATGCCTTTCAACACTACCAACCATGGCTTATACACATCAACAGAAGCAAAACTAATCCTGTCATTGCTCTCAAGTTAAATCAGAAAACTTTAAAGAGCATCTTCTGTTGCAATATCTCCTGGGCTAAATCAGAGAGATATTTTGTATTCACTTCTGTCCTTATAAGCACAATGCTGCTAAGTTATCTAAAATATGAAGCGATATCCCCCAGTTCAATACAGTCCAGGGGAGGAAGTTGTTGAGAGCAGCCCTGAGGAAAAGGACTTGGGGGTACTGGTGGATAAAAGGCTGAACATGATCCAGCAATGTACACTCACATGTCCCAAAGCTAGCCATATCCTGGGTGGTATCAAAAGCAGCATGGCCAGCAGGTCAAGGGAGGTGATTCTACCAGTCCACTCTGCCCTCGTGAGAGCGCACCCGGAGTGCTGTGTTCAGCTCTGAAACCTTCAGCACAGAAAAGACATAGACTTGTTGAAGTGTGTCCAGACAGGGGCCACAAAGATGATCCTCTCCAATGAGGAAAAGCTGAGAGAGATAAGGTTGCTCAGTCTGGAGAAGAAAATGCTCTGTGGAGACTGTGTTGCAGCCTTTGAATACTTAAAGGTATCTTACAAGAATGATGGGGACAAGCATTTTAGCAGGGCCTGTTGTGATAGGAAAAGGAAGAGTGGTTTTAGAAACAGTTTAGAAAAGAGGGTAGTTTTAGACTAGATATAATGACAAAATTTTTTACAATGAGGCTGGTGAAATACTGTAACAAGTTGACCAGAATGGGGGTAGATGTTCCATCCGTGGAAACATTCAAGGCTAGGTTGATTGGAACAGCTTCATCTAGTTGAAGATGTCACTCTCTTTGCAGGGAATTTGGCCTAGATGATCTTTAAAGGTCTCTTCCAAGCCAAACGACTGTATGGTTTGAACTATGGTAGATAGTGAGATGTTAAATAAAGCTAAACCAGGACCTCCTTAGAGCAAGCATGACTTTTTACCCAGACAGAACAATCTAGCTTTCCATGATAATTTTGCTCTAGAATTTGAATGGTCTGTGTTCCTATCTTTTATTTGGAAAAAAAAATCACTGACCCATCGTGAGGATGAAATTTTGTACATTATCAATATTTATAGTGAACTATCTGGGCTGGGTTTTGATTATTGTAACTTTACTGGTTAAAAAATCCCTCTGGCATGCAACCAATATCTGCATGAAAATTTTAGATTAAACATGAATGATGAGGGGAGAACTTGTCATTTTCCTACCTCCCTCCACTGAAGACAGCTGGGAAATTGTTAATGCAGTTTGCAACCCTAGCAGCACTGTTGATTCCTTGGCACCTCGTTACCTACTGATGAAGAGCCAAAAACAAAGCAGACCATTTTGGGAAACAAACTACTTAATGAACTCATGCCAGATTCCTCCTTTAACTGGTATTTGTAATTTCTGTCTTGAACATGGTCATTTCCTTTGTGTCAGTAAACCTCTGCTGAGTTTAATTCAACCAACATTCTTTAACTTTTGCTGAACTCACCAGCCTACCTGCCCTCCTAAAGCCCTCAAATTCAATGCATCCATTTCTTCCTCTAGTAACTTCTTAATTAGTGAGTATAAATTTAAATGCTGTTTTTCTCATATCTAAAGTTTCATAGCTGACTCTCCAAAGCTATTAAAATAAAAACCATGCTCTGGGACTGAGATCTCCTTTGGCTTTCTGTAAAAGCACTGCTGTCCATCTTCAGAAGACCTGCTTTCTCAGAGCCTGGACAGATAGAGTTTGAGAAATGGGTACTTCCCCCGACTTTGTAGCTTGGTCATACAGACACACAGGTCTGTGCTAGATGGCAGAACTGAACCTGTATTTTTCATTATCTGGTAGGTAGGCTTTTTCATGGTTTTTTTAGATCTAATCTTCCCAAAGATGTTATTTACTGTTCATAAGCTTTTACCATGTAGAATAAATGGAGAGCAGGAGAACAGTAAGGTAAGCACAGATAAAATTTGGGAAGCCACTGTCCCATGAGTGTATTGTTGGTGGACTTGACAGTGTTAGGGTTATGGTTGGACTTAAAGGCCTTTACCAACATTAATGATTCTATGATTCTATGATCTAAACAATGAAAGAAGCACAAAGGTTGAGAAAGATATAAAATATAACAGAAACATGAACTACATGATACCCTACTAATGTCACATTAGTTCCTCAAGGAATTTGGCTGAGGGAATAGTGAAAGGGGGGAAATAAGAGGAAATTATTTTAGATGGACAAAAAGAGACAGACATCAAATCTGGGAGAGAAGACAGAAAGAAATAAAGCTAATATGACAAATTAATGATAGAGAAAGTTGCGAAAAGAAAGAAGTGAGTCTGGAAACATTGGAAATTAGCAGTGAATTAAACAAGATATTTAACTTTTAATGTAAAATATAAAAAAAATGATGCGCTACTTATTGGAACAGAAATGCTGCCATGGTACTCTGTTACTGAACTTCTGTGATAACTGTGTTTGGTTGTTGTTGTGAAGAGATCAAGTAGACCCACAAGCTCATCCTTCAGCTGATCACGTGTAAGGGTATTTATGGTCTGTCTATACTGAACACAGTAGATACACACTGTGGCAGGAGAGCTATCCTACAGCCCTTGGCACCTCAACAGCACAAGCCCTAGGGTTCAACACTGTCACCTTTCCTGGCTGGTCTATGGACAATGCCACGTGATCATTCACTTCCTATGACATGAGTTAAAATGTCCATGTTGCACTCGCTGCACCTCAGAATCAAGGTCTTTGTTCTTATCTTAATGTTGAGGTCCTGAATTGTTATTTTATGCAGATTGTGTCTTACTACTTTTCTTCCTAGATATTGGCCAGGATCATGGCTGTGTCAGTCTTTGGTAGTGTCAAGTGCAAGCAAACCCAGACATAGCTTCCTAGTACACATATCTTTCTGAGGGACATTTATATTATATCAGTTCCTTGGGGAAGACGTGGAGGCCACTTGACAATGTGACAAGTAGCTCCAGAAAAATCCCAGAGAGTTTAGATGAGTTGGTAAAGCCTTGTAATCAAATTCTACAGAGGATTTCAAGATAAAAAGCAGGAAAATGGGGAACTTACTAATGCTGCTAGGGGATCAGCTGAAAGAAGACCATTTTCCTGCTGTCATAGGATGTTATGAGCAGTTAATAGTTCAAGTAGTTCAAAGATTTGCTATTCATGTATTCCTCTAGCAAGTGGATAGACATTTGTGGTTTACAGAGCAGCTATTTTGTACTATTCTGACCACATCTTAATCTAAAAGCTGACCATTGTAGAATGCCCTGACGAATGCTTCAATTAGCACCAATGGCAGCTTCCAGAATACCTCTATGTAAGAAAACAGATTATTAGAGAGGGCTCCCATAGGATATGTCACAAATAGCACTTTGAGGTAAATGGTAAGGGGGGTGGGTTGACCCTGGCTGAATGTCAGGTCCCCACCAAGCCACTCATCATTCCCTCCCTCAGGGAAGTAAACGGGGGAGTAAACACAACAAAAAGCTTGTGAATGAGGATAAGGACAGGGAGATCACTCAGCACTTGCCATCATGGGTGGAACAGACTTGACTTGAGGGAATGATTTTCACTTATCAGAGTAGAATAATGAGAAATAAGAAGAAATCTTAAAACACTTTTTTCCTTCACCTCCCTTCTTGTTGGGCTCAACTTAATTGCTACCTCCTTCCACTAAGCAGCACAGGGGGATGGGGAGTGGCAGTTGCCCAGACATATACAGCCTCATTATTTTTTCCTTATCTCAGATGTGTTTACTAGCATATATAGACCTGGGTCCTATCAGTTTTTTGCTGTTTCTTCTTTACTGCTGCTTCAAAAACTTGAGAAAACTGGTTGTTCTTTCAGTTGTTGACCTGGTCATTGTTCTGTCACTTTCTCTGACACACGGTTTTGAGAGTGTAATCAGACAGGATAGAGGTAAAGAGAACTTGTTAACCCAGCAGAGGTGGTCCAACAGCATGTGACCCTACCTGCGTGTTGTAAGAGCAGTGAGAACTGAAATGATGGTGGAAAAAGCCGAGAGTGTCAGTAGGGGCAGCTGTGTCTCTTGTGTTCACCAAGGCTCTTTGCCATTGATTCAGTGCTGCTTCAGGGCTTCTGACAGCTCAGTTTTGCAAAAGTCAGTGCCAAGTACTGAAAGATTGACATACTGCATGGTACTACTGAAAGAATTCAGTTCTGTGAAATCTGTAAAAAACCTATCGATCTGTTGAATATTCAAGAGTGTAGGGGGAATCTCCGTTGAGATCATTTTGATGTTTGTCGTTTCCTAAGTAGCAGAACTATTGTAATCCTTAGTTTACAGATTGTTTTGCTTTGTATTTATATCTATATCCCAGCATAATATTTAGATATTCCTGTTATTAGTGTTTCCTAACTGTTTCTCTCCTAACACTTTAAAAGCCATTCCTCATATTTCTCTTCAAACTTGTTCCTGACACATTACTCTTAGGCTCTCACTGCAGACTTCTGCTTGACTAGAGAAGCAAAAAAACATGCCTCTGCTCCAAGCATAAGAAAACACTTATTTTGGGCAATTATCTGGCATTCTCAGAAATCTCTGACTGGAGACAAACATGCCTAGTTCTTTTTGCTGAGAAGGTGGTTTCCTTTTATTGACTCTAAAGGCACTCTAGGTCACCATCTTAGATTTGGAGGTATAGTTCAAATTCCTAAATTTGGCGCGATGAAACCCACTGGGCGTTGAGAATGCACATATTGTTTGCTAAATGCAGTTTCTTTCATTAATTTTGAACATCCTGCTGTCTCTGGTGGGATCCTTTGGGATCCTTTCTACAAAGCAAGCAGCCATCTAATGTCATACAATCTGCTGTGGGCCTGTTTATGACTAAGCTTAGGAGGTGAGCTGGACCATCCAGGCACAGATTTTTAAGGAGATGAGGGAAGTGATCAAGGACTTCTGTTCTGTTAGGTGGCATTTTTATAGTTTGGAATAATAGCCATGATAATTTTAATAAAGTCCCTTTAGCAAAGGAATATAAAGAACGTGAAACAAGTGTTTCTTAATGGAATTTTGAAATTAGACGCATAGAAATATCACAGTGTGTGAAGGAATGTTGTAAACTGTAGTAAACAAATGAAAAACTACTGTGTGTTTCAGATGAATAATCTCTAATGAAGGGAATGTAGGTAATATTTCTATTTGTCTGACTGGATGAATAAGATGGTAGAAGTCTAGTTGCCAGATATAATTTTACCTGACACTTGTGTTTTGTTACAAAATTACCACTGTGGAGACCAGCTCCCTGTCTGCCAGACAGATTTTTTTAAAGTTAAATTGAAGTGACTGACTCTGTTGCAGAGAGCTGTAGGCTGCGTTTCTACTTCCTGCTAAAGGACTGAAAAGAAGAGTTCTACCATGGCAAAAGCAGCAGATTGATTACACTGGCAAAGCAGTAAATAGATTTTCATTTCTATTCGGGCCATTCTTTCTCAAGTGAATTGAAAGAGTTCATCAGAATTTCAACTTTATTTGATACTGTAATTTGTCCAGCTGAAATTGCTGGCTGGAATAAGCAACATTTCAAACCTTTTCAATATGTAAATCAGGTAATCACTTTTTTCCTCCTGCATTTTTGAGCTGGAGATGAAAGAACAACAACTTACAAAAAACAGCAAATTGTCCACACCTACATGAATGTGAAGTAAAGTGAAGGAAGATTTGTGCTCATTAGGTTTGTTGCTATTATTGACAACAAATTCTAATGCACCTATGATCCAATATATTTTTTTAATGATAAGGTTTGTTTGTAATTTTGGCTCCAAGTGTGATGTACTCACTTGTTAACTATGGTATTGATCTAAAGCCCCTTGCACTAGGAAGTGGAGTATTTTCATTGGAATGATATATAGACTGCCATGGCTCCACTGAAGTCAGGATGACTGAGCCAGTAGAGGACGTGCACATTGACTTTCATAGGCACTGAAAAAGCACAGACTCTGCTGCTGATAATAAGCAAGTGGCCTCATGTGGACAATATTAACTATGAAATCTTATGTTGGTTCTTAGTGATTCAAAATGCTCACAGGCTTTGTATCAACTGTTCCAAGCTTCAGATTCTGGGAAGAATCTTTTCATCAAGTTTTTACATCACAGTAGGCCTGACAAATGTGTAAACATATTCAACTCTATCCACAAATTCAGAACAACTGTGTTAGCAAGCAGGTTGTCTAATCTACATGAATTGCTGTGCAATTCAATTTTTTCTTGAAGCTCTTCCTTCTGTAATGTAGTAAAAAATTATGGAATGTTGTTTTATTATTTCATGGTATATCAGTTATAGAATA
>WEKY01031020.1:0-12809 GCA_013390045.1 Picathartes gymnocephalus
GAAAGACAACCCAACCGCCAACAAGAAACCAGCAGGTTTCACTGCCTTCCTGACAGATAGGAGCAGTATAAACACATGTGCTGAGCAGAGTTGCCATGTCGTTGCTCTGTCCTAGCACTTCCTTCAGTTTTAACCACACTGATGGAATCTAATTAATTTCAAAAGCGTTGTTATTCTTGTATCTCTTGTGCCACTACTCCAAAAAGTGTATGTAAATCTGAAAATGTCATTCAAAATTCTGGGGAAAGCTCTCTTAAAAATCAAACCAGGTCACACCAGTGAGCCTTTAGAATTTTTTCTCATCTTCACTTTTTCATTAAATCTCAACGTTTATATCAGAAACATCATTCTGTGGTGGTCAAGAAATACCCAAATTAATAATTTTCTTTCTCTGTAGCCTATTTTGCCTTCCTCATTGGAAGATGGTCCAGTCTGGATAGCTGTGAATGAAGATGGTATCAGCATACTGGATTATAACACAATGGTATGTTGAGGAACACTGTTTAGGAGAAATACCTATCACAGAAAGACATTCCCCTGAGTCCACTGAAAGTCACTTAACAGTTTGTCTTTTAACTTCAAATGGGTCCAGAAGCTAGTTTGTAAAAGTCAGAGATGGGGGAAGTCAGTGTTATGTTTCAACACTCCATAGACAAAGGAAAATTACAGCTGCAGTGTAAGGTAGGGCAGCAAACATGTTCATACATCTTGCAAAATCTCAGTGGTGCTTTACTACCACCCTCTGGGATATAACAAAATCTGTACTATGAAATAGTGAGGAATCGAGCGAACCAGGAGAAAACTAGAAATGTAATTCTCACATGAGCTTTCTCTGCCAGTTGTTACTTACAGAGCCATCTACTGCCCTTCACTGCTGGAGACCTGGTGTTCTTGCAGGAAGTAGCAATATAAACTAACATATTAGCTTAAGGTGGACATTTGGAGTTTTTTACAGAACCATGACTTTTTCAAACTCTCTGTCTGCAGCATTTGAAGGTCTCTTACTCATACTCTTCTGTGCTAACCTTTGGAGGCTGTCGAGATGACTTCATGATTGTAGTCAGTCAAATGAAAGAAAGAAGTTCTGGAAAAAATAGCACTGAAAAACTCCTCTTCACAATGGCAATTCCAAAGGTAATTACAAATGAAAAGTGAATTTCTTTCCAGCTGGCAGCATCAGGCCTGGGTGTTTTGTACAAGCCCTAGGGACTGGTATTTGTGGCTGCTTCACTAGCTATATATATTCAACAAATCCTTTGTAAGCTGGAACCTTTGAACAAGAGACTTATTCTACCTAGCGCTTAAAGACAGAGCTTCATTTTAAAACTGAACAATTTCATGGGAGAAAACCATTTACAAAAGCTATGCAGTCAACAGATTCTAAAAATCAAAGGGCATTCTTGCCTCTAATTGACACAGTTAATCATTTTCTCTTTCCCCCAGATTGTTGAAGCAACACTTCTGATTGCCAGCTACATTAACTACCGTTCGACTCCTTCACTGCTGTCTTCCACAGAGCCCTCACGAAGCAAAACACCTGCTAAGAAGCCCTGGGAGACTGAAAATCGGTGCTTTTTTCCTTCTGTGCCCCGAGGCACTAAGGGGCCCACCCTGCTCTAAGGGCTTGTTCCACATGAGCTGATTTTGTTGGTTATATACCACAGATTAATGCAGGCTCTGATTCTTTTTCCATAATAATATACAAAGTTCCTTAGAGGTAGAGGCAGTGTACTTTCTCTTAAAAAAAAAAAAAAGAAGTTGATCTGGGGGACTGTGCAGGAGTTTCCTTTGTATGACACATTCCATCCAAAATACCATTCCTCAGGTCATTTGCCGGCACAGTGGTCCAGTCATTACATCTGGACTCATTCTTCTATCTCCTGCTGTACTGCCTTGCTTTACAAGCACATACATTTTCTTTGATCCCTCCCATTTCAGCTTTCAAAAGACGGAAACTTTCATGTCCTTGCTCAGACGTGAAAGAGAGACATTGCTGAGAAAGAAGAGGAATTAAATTCACAAGAATAATTCTGATGCAAGTCAAGGGTGATTTCAGACCTGAAATAGTGAGTATAGAATTAGAGTTCAGTGGTACTTAAGAGTATTTTCAACTTTAAGTAAAGGTGGAAACCTCTTTGCATATTGAATACTCAGAACAACTGGGACTGGCTGGGTGTCAGAGGATGCCCTGGCTCCTACAGGACCGATGCATTTTGGAAACTGATGCTGTTCTATGCAATAGATGAACATTAGATGCTGCTGCAGGGCAGGGCTCAGGGTGTCACATGCTTCACTGTCAGACAAGCAGTTTCAAAGACTTTCTGAAAACCACTCTTGGTTGTAGATGCATTTGGAACTGCACATTATTTCAGACAAAGGAAGATAAGGCAAGCAAATTTTGTACTTTTTCTGTCTTTCAGCAACTAGAACAGATCTTCCCAGACAAGCTCTGCCATTCTGACTTGACAGAAGCTGCTTCTTTCAGACTCCTGCTTCCTTCATGTACTATAAGCAAGGAGGAGGTAGTCAGCAAATGTGTACTAATGTTCTTCTGACTTTCCTAAAGAATGCTGGTAGGTTTGATTTTTTTGATCTGTTTCAAAGGGACTTCATTATGAGAAGGTTATTGAACTTTAAACAGAAGAAAAATAGCAATTCTTAATGAAAAATCTAAATCTACTTAGTTTAAGTTCAGCTATTTTGATAAGCATTCCAAAAAAAGTTAAGGAAGAATAACTGCACTTTGAAAAGTACCACGTCCAACTTCATAATAGTCATGCAATCATGGGTGACTTTCCCAAACTAAAATAGTGTGAATCCAATCACTAGACAGAATTCAGTAATAGTAAACCAAAGTTATTTGCAAATAAACAAACCAACCATACCAGTGTTTTTACTCCCTAGTACCTGCCACCAACCTTGACACATCCAACTAATGACACAGGGGAGCTGATACATCACGAAGCTTTTGTTTCATGCTTACATTGGGTGCAAAGCCACAAACTGAAGGAGAAGAGCAGAGGACAGAGAAGAATTGTTCTAAGCAATCCCTCATCAGCATCTTTGTAATATAAAACAAACCCAAACAACCAAATAAAACAAACCCAACCCCAAACCACCCTATGGTGAGTTCTAGAAACAGTATGGCAGACCTAAGACAGGAAAAGATTGTAGGAACAGTGGCCTGATTTGCACATACTGTAATGTACCCACTTGTTAAGAATTTAAGGACCATCCCTTGAAGGTACAGAAAAGGGTAAGACGATTTCTGAGCCGAAAATAACTTTAAGAAGGTATTTAGTAATTTTTGTTTTCCCTTAGATACTTTCCAGTCTCTATATATCCTGATAGTAGTTTGTATTTCCCCTCTCTCTCACAATTATCTTAGTACAGCTATGTCAGTTTGAATACACGAAGAGTTCCTCCTCCTCACTCTATCACCTGTGCCTAACAATCTCTGCTGTATCTGAAGGTCTGTTTGACAGTTTGCTTCTGGTGTCCCACCAGTAACAAAGCTGCTTCAGAATAGGCTGGAGCCATCATCAGTGCTGGGAATGCTCAAGGCATTGAAGTCTGAAGTTCACAGGCTGTATTCCCTTAAAGGGCTAACACTCATGACCTCAGAGACTTGAGGAGACTTGTACCAGGGCTAACAGGAAGCAGAGATGTTAAATAAACAGGAGCTCTCCTGAAACTCATTATTTTCTGCCACAATTGCACTTTAAATTGAGAAGCATGATACACAGAACTTTCTTTCTTCCTTATTTCTTCCAAATATTCACAGATACTTGAGTGTTTCAGGGACTACCCCACTCTGATGGATGCACATACCCCTATTTATAGCTTACCTGTCTTCAAACAGGCCACCCTGTGTAGATACCTGCTTTGTATGATCCTTTGGTAGAGAAAATAGTTTTTTATTTCAATCAATGCTTTTGGCAATGACTGTTAAGGCAGCATAAAATGAGATGACAAAAGCCTTTGTGTTCCTAACTGCTGTGTGTAAGTAAAAGGCTGTCTGGAAGATACTGTGAGATTTCTGTTTGTTTAATAAAATGCAGCTCATGAATTAATGACCATGAATTAAATGTGTATTATTCTCAGAATGAAAGAAACTATTTTAAAAGCCAAAATATTCTTGATGTAAACAAAAAATGAACATAGATTGTGTTTGGTACACAATCCAAGCACAAACCTTAGCTGGTACAAACCTGCCCTAGACTGATTCCTTGTTTCTCTCTGCTGGTCTTCTCTTAGCTTAAGTGGATGACTACACCATGGGCACAGGATGTTCCCTCCTTCAAAAGATTGCTGAAGTAATCTTTCAGACTTCCTACTGTGATAGAGCTTCTTGGTAATTTCTTCAGTGCACATTCTGAGGACTTCATGGGATTTTTACAGTTTAGTCAGCATTCCAGGACACTCTTGAGCCCATGACTCTGTCCACTCTGCTGAGAAATCTTTTCTGACACAAAAGGTAGTGGCACATCCCCAAGCTGCTGCCTTTCATTTGGACAATAAGAATACTTCCTGTGACATGAGCTAACCTTTGTCTTTTAAACTTTGTGGCACCATGGAAAGAAACCCACAAATCCCCTTATCTCTACCTTATTGCATTATGGTATGGTGCCAAGTGTTCAATTACCGATTATGTGGACAAGCACAGTACAGCATGCAAAATAAGCATGAATCCAGGCTCCTGCCAACTTGTGGCTTTAGCTCTTGTTTTTGACATTTCAATCACTTAATTTATATTACTAAGGAGTTGTGGAATATAGAGAGAACAATACCAGTTAAGTGTTACAGTAACTTTTAGCTTATCGACAAAGAAGAATGTCCCAACCTTAAGTTACTTCCAAGAGCACAGATCAACAAAACTTTATTCACATTATTATTACCATAATTTTCAACAACACACGTGCCTCATATTCTCAGCGTAACTGATGTGGCCCTTTAAGTGCCACATGTTTTCCATGTCTTGTGTCAACAGGCCCTGGCCCATTCAGCAATGGGTTCACATTGTCCGCGTGTTCCTTTTGATACTTAAGCACTTACTGAAACCATTCTTGGTGCCTTTGACATCCCTCAACTGATTCATCTCCAGCTGGGCTCTAACTTTTCTATAACTACATCTTGAATAGTGTTGCTGTATTCCTCCCAAGTTACCTGTCTCTTAATTCCTCCTTCTGTTTACTTCCTTTTCGTGTCCAAGCTTTGCCAGGAGCAGCTTGGTCATCCTTGCAGGCTTCCTGGCATTTCTGCTTGACCTCCTTCTCATTGGGATGGGCTGTTCTTGAGCTTAGAAGAAATGATCCTTGACTATCAATCAGCTTTCTCGGACCCCTCTTCCCTCTAGGGCCCCATCGCAAAGGACCCTTTCAAGCAGATCCCTGAAGAGGTCAGTCTTCAGATCTCTTATGTTTATTTCATAAACATAACAGAATGCAACAGTTTAATTTTCTGGTTTTGTCCTTCTGAGATTCTCCTGTGATCAGGAAGTTACTACCTGAGCCCACATTAGAGTGTGATTTTCAAACAAAGGGTTAAATAAAAACCAAAGAAGGTATACCTATGGCAGTCCAGCCAAGGTTATTTTATAATTTTAGGATAATTTTCAGATGCATGAAAGAGTAAAAAATCGATGCATTTTCTTGTCTCCCTTTGCCCTATTTCCCCATAATTCCTTTCTGAAGAGGCAAGAAAACACCTTTTCTGTCAGAATCTAAAAGTTCTGCTCATGGGGCAGTTTTGCTTGCTTTTCCATGTGTCCCTCTGAATTCTGCTGAAAGTTTGCTGCCTTTTTTTCAGCTATTTTATTTCACTTGATTGTGGAGCTGTCTTCCTCTGCTCCAAGATCTCTTGACAACTTTTGTACACTTCGATCAAGCAGTCCAGTCGTGGCTTGGAGCTCTACAAGTCAAACAACAGAGAACCAGGCTCTGAACTGAAATACCAATTAATTTTACCCAAACAGCAAACAGTGGTCAAAGTACAATGATTTTTCATCAAATCTAACCTGGACCAGATTAAAAACAGCAAGGAGGTGAAAGTTTCATGGTCCCACAGTCCCTATGATCCTGTAACTTTTGAGCTCCCAAAACAGCATTACTGTGTAAAGTCCATCAAATGCCTCCTTGCAAGAGTTGCTTAAGAGAACAAAAGGTCAATTCAGTGCAGAAGAGCTCCTGGGCTCAGTGACGTGGGAAATTGTATTTTTGCAGGCTGACATAACTTAGAGGAACACAGTGAAGGAGACACAATAATGTTACTAATCACTGGTTCTTCAAAACTAAGTAACATACTAACTTGCATGTTAAAATAATTACAGACAGGTAATAACTTTCAAAATGGAACAGTTCGGTACCTCCTTTCCTGGTGTAGTCAACTCTACCAGTACTAAGGTATTTCCATGAAAATAGAAATGTTCAGAGTGAAAAGAGAAAAAAAAAAAAAGATAAACAATACAGATACCAGGCAGACCCTTTGAAGCTGGAAAGGAGCATATCTAACTAAAAACAGGTACTTGAATGCAGCTATCTGGACTTCATTAGTTATTGATTTCCAGCAAATCTACTTCTTCCCTTGTCTATATGATAAATATCCAATTTGTATTACTGTTACTAAACAGCTTTACAGTTGTGGGACTGAGTTAGCAGCAACTATCAATGGAATAGCCTATTTATACTCCTAAGTATTTAGCTGAAGTCTGACTGTATCCAGTGACAAACTAAGCAGATTACAAAATAGTCACCAGCAGCAGGTGAATTAAGGACAGAGAGTGCTTTACAGCTCAGCAGTCTAAGAAGTGAGGTACCTCTGTACTGCTTACCACCCCTCAAGGATCAGGGCATTGTTGTGTTAGGCATCAACACACACAAAGCAAATCCATTCCAAAAATGGGATTATGAACAGTCAGAACACGTTAGCAAGAGAAGAGAGAGGGGAGATGAGGTAATGGCAACACAAACAAGTTATTATACATTAAGCGAATTGGTCATGGTTTGTACTGTGATCTTTGTCAGCAGGTCAGGCAGGGGAAGTCATTCCAATGCCAAGGAGGTTTTATGAGAACTTTTGGCACACAGAGCTGAGAGAAAAATCAACTGAAGCACAGTGCCAGAGTTATGGTGGTAACCCTGAGCACAGGACTGCACAGAAAGCTCTACAAGTCCTCAGTACCCTATGGGAGCCAAAGATTTTCAGTTCATGCAAACTCCTGGCTGTGTTCAGATTGACACAACTCCCTGTTGTTTGAAGGGAGAGCAAATGAAAAAACCCATCCCTAGTATCCCTAGTATGTAGTTCGTGAAACTTCAAATGCTACCCACCCTGAAAGCCCACCAGGAAAAGGCAACTGTCATCAGCTACCTGTAGTGAAATGAAGATATGCTTAGACAACTGGTGCACACACAGAGACCACAATCTGGATTTCTCCACCATTCAGTCAAGCTCACCTGAAAGAGTGGCACAACCTCAGATACTCCCTGGGGATCTTCAGGGTCCTGGAGGAGGATACACAGGTAGTAGATAACTTTTTGCTACAAGACAAAGAGAAAAAAAAATCATTGGAGTATAAAAATGCTACCAAACTGCCTGGAGTTGGCACAGAAATAGGATCTGTTTCAACTCACTGGGCTGAGGGCAAATCCTGCCAGGTCACAGTCAAATCTACAAATTTATATCAGTAGCTTTCAGTCAATAAAGAAATTATTTTACCTGCTTATTTTTCTATTAAGTTTTTAACCTGAAAAGAACACACACATGCTGGAAGGGTAAGGTCTGCTTTTCTACAGGAGCTCTGCAGAAGACCTCGGCAATAGAAAAAATCATCATTTGTGTTGTCTTAGCTTCTCATCTCCATCTTGACTACATATGGAGTCAAGGATTTGTAAGAACAGCATAACACAAAGAACTAAACCCACTAGCTCAATGTCAGTGGCAATATCTAAGGAATGGATTTGGCTTTTTGAGGTGATTCCTTTGGTTTGAGTTCTCTTTTAAAGGAGAGAGATGAGAGAATACGGAGAAAAATCTGAAATAAAGTTCCTGATGTCAGTAAAGCTATGGATGGTGCTGTGTTTAATTGCTCTGGTGAATCATGCTCATGAAAATCCACTGGATGCGTGTGCCCACAGACACGAGAAGACAGACTGTGTATGATTACCATATGGATGGCTTCATTGATAACCACATCCTTCACTTGGCCCATCTCAATGAAGGTTGTGTTCTCTTTCCCTGAGGCATAGGACGAAGTCACCTGAATGCCGAGTGAGCCAATGACCAACAGGGATTCCTGGTCAATTTTCACGAAGTGCAGGTATATGATCAGGCCAATCAGCGTGATGAAGATGGCAGCAGAGAGCACCATGCTGTTCTGTAACACAAGCCAAGCAAAGGCACAGCTCTGGTCTTAAAATTACTTTAACACAGCTTTAGAGAAAGTAAATTTGCACAGTAAATTGTATACTAAAGCTACAGTTGCAAAGCATTTTTACTTAGGTAGAGTCCTTTTATTCAACTGGCTGGCTGATACATATGTAATGAGATTTAAATCAGTCTCTGCGGTACGCACTAAAAGAATTGGGAGCTGAAACTGAAAACTGCAAGAAGATTCTATTCCCTTCCAAATTCAATGCGAAATCTCAACCCAAACAAGCCAGTTACATCAATGACAGTGTATTATACCAACTTCTATGGAGACGATGTCACTGACAAAGAAGTGTTGTGAAATGTTTACAAGAACCAAGGGTGGATTCTCAGAGCGGAAGAACCCTCCTTCAGGATAAACACTGCCCTGGTGGTTTTCTTATTACAAACTGCCAGTCTAAACTTTTTCAAACCTCACCCTCTTCTTGCCTTAAACACCAATCCAAAGAAAATTTGCTTTCTCCTGTACTTTGTCTAAGGACCAATGTCTTTTGCATGCTGCAATCTTGGGATTGCTGTTACATTTTAATATATAACTGATGAAACTATAGTCACCTGTAAGTCGTCTGAAGATGTAATAAATTCTAAAGGTCCACAACCTACAACCTGTTTCTGGGATGTGTTTTAGAGAACTCCAGGCCACATACCCATGAATCGAAGTTATAACTGACACTTTCTAAAGAACCAGAACTGCACAGCCCTACCACTCCAGCTGGGCCTGTACCCCATGTGACCTAAAGAAGCCATGACTTCAGAAAGTATACAGGACTTCTCAAAAAAAACCCAGTCATGATGTACAGACACTAAAATCCACACAAAGAGAGAGACACTTTCAGACTTGCAGACCTGATTTCCTGGCAAAAGGAAGAATTGCAGTCACTTGATGCAGGCTGCAAGACCATGTGTCAAGGCAAGCAGGAGGGCAGTGGGTGGTAACCACTGGCTGCGGTGTATTTTCGTAAAAAATGAAACTTGAACATGAACCATCTTTTCCTATCTGACTCCTGACAACTGACTCATGTTGCAATCTCTATCTTCATTTCTTAGGAAAGATTACTGAAAAAAAAAAATTGATGTGCAACAGTCAAAGCATGGGTCACAGTGACCAGCTTCTTTGGTCAAGCTACTGACTTCAGTCTGGACATAACTGGTCTGGATCCAGTTTTAGATAAATCCAAAAGCATTAGTTTAGATATCAGCAACTTTTGAAATCTGTACTGCAAACATATTTCTGCCTCAGCTGTGAAATGTGATGACATGCATGCTGCAGTGCTCTCTGAGTCACTCAGAAAAACTCCTTTTGGGGATTAACAATCATTCACTTTCTTCCAATTCCTCCTTAATTCCAGATTCTCACAACTCACCTCTTCAAGTGAGCACGTGTTATTTGGACTCACGAGTGTGTGCCAGGCATCACTCAGCACGCAGACATACATCTACCCTATCTGTCAAGAGGCTACAAACCAAGGGGCACCCGAGAAGCCACCAGGGACAAGCAGGTGGCAGCCCGCGGCCCTCAAGCTGGCACAGCTCTCCTCTTGCCACCACACCAATCAGCTCAGCGTTCCCGGGCCGCGGGGGATGCCCCGGAGTGGCGCTGAGCGCCTTCCCACCGGCTCCGGCCGCCTTCCATGCCCCAGGCGCCGCTAGCCAAGGCTGCTCCGGGGACAGGCGCGGCCACCCAGCCCGCGGGACTCCCCTGAGCGCCCCGGTGCGACAGCGGGACCCGGGCTGAGGGGCGCAGCCAGCGCCGGGCCCGAGTCGCGGAGGGGCCCGAGGGCGACGGCGGGGCTGGTACCTCGCTGAGGGCGAAGAGCCCGTAGGCCGCCAGCCAGACGGCGGAGGTGGCGGCGCTGAGCGAGTGCAGCTGCAGGCGGGGGCCGCGCACCGCCAGCTCCCGGCAGGACGCGCTGTGCTGGCGGCGCCGCAGCGCGATCGACGCCCCCGAGGCCGAGCGGAACCGCCACTCCTCCGCCATGCCGGGCAGGCGGGGCCCGGCCCGCCCGGCCTCCCGCGGGAGGAGCCTGAGCCGAGGGGAGGCTCTGCCGGCGCTGCTCCCTGTCTCCGGGCCGCCTGCCGGGCAGTGCCGGCGCCCGCTCTGTGCCCAGGGTCGCGCTGTTGCTGGCTTGTCTCGCTTGGTTGTACCTCGCCAGGCGTCTTTCCTTAATCCCGATGACATCAGCAGTTCCTGCGGTTTGCATGTGTTGATAATTCATCGCTTGCTTCCTTTGTTTATGGAGTATGAGTTTTAAAGGGCACAGGGTTCAGTGGTGCTGCGCGTCTCTTGCCGTGATGAAGAGACGGGGTTTTCATAGAATCATAGAATGTTAAGGGATTGGAATGAGCCTTAAAGATCATCTGGTTCTATACCACCTGCCTTGGACAGGGACACGTCACACTAGACCAGGTTGCTCAAGGCCTTATCCAACCTTGCTTTGAACAGTGCCAGGACTGGGGCATCCACAACCTCTCTGGGCAACCTGGTTCACTGTCTCACCACCCTCAAAGTAAAAAATTTCTAATACCGAATCTAAATTTCCCCTCTTTCCATTATTCCTTGTCCTATCACTTCAATTCCTGATGAAAAGTCCTTCTCTGGCTTCCCAGAAGGCCCCCTTCAGATACTGGAAGGTTGCTATGGGTTCTCCATGCAACCTTCTTTACTCCAGAAGGTTCTCTTTCCCTGCTTGGTTTTTACCATTCGTGAGTACATAAATGCATTTTCTTGTCTGTACCATGCTTAGCTACAAGGTCTTCTGATTTTTTTTTCTCAAGGTTTAAAGCAGAGTTTTCTGGTCCCTTGCCATCTAAGTACATGATAAATCCGAGACTTGGCTTTGCATACAGAGACTTAATGAGTCTTTGTACTGTGTTCTCTTAATGCATTTCAGTTATTACTTTGTGTGGCTTACGTGGCAGTAATATAAAACTACAGCTCTGTGACTTCCAAACTGCCATCCTGATTCCTTTGGCCTCTTTTATTTCCCTTCTCCTACAGTTTTATGAGTGAGTGTTAGCTTTAATTGCAGGTGCCATCTTTCTGTGTGCAATTTATTTAATTCATGGTATCTTCAGAGCTCTTGGGTGGATACTATATCTATATAAAAACCTGTTAATTTGTTCTCACAGGGGCAGCAAAGGAGTTTTAAGGTACATGAAAAACCAAGGGGCATTGGAGAATCACTACCGAGGTTTCTGCTTTGCCTGGAGGAGTGGTTGATGGCTGCCATTCGTGGGAAGTCTCATGCAGGATGTCCAGGATCTCACTATGACACAAGACCCCAGGTGGAGGGATGGGCTGGAGCTCTGAAGAGGAAAGGTGAGGTGGCCTGGAGGGGAAAAAAGTAATAGCAGACAATGAACTGCAGAAATGGAGAAGAAAATACTGAAGTTCAAAAGAGGGTGAAAGAAGTTCACTGATGAAGTGAAAGTGGAAAAAATCCAATAAATTGAAAACAGTGTTACAGGCTTTTAAAAGAGGGAAGAAAGGGTTAAAATGGCAGGTGAGAAGGACCGAAGTAAATAAGGAGGAGTTAGGATAGCTGGTATGACAGCTTCGGAAGTGGGGACAGGGAGAAGGGGAAAGAAAAATCAGAGTAGGGGGTAGAAGAGGTAAAAGCAATGTGAAGAGCGAGGTCAGTAACAGGAGGAAAAAGAAACATGGGCTCCTGAAGGAGTGGTTACGATAATTCACATTAACAAGAAGACATGGGGAGTCACTGAGACACAGAGACAAGAGGACAACTTCGAAATCTTCAGAGGAAAAAGCAAAAGTATGCTTGGATTTTTTTGCGTGTGTCACTAGCAAGTCTCTGATTAACCACGTTTGCACTCTTGTCATCTCATGGACTGTCAGCCTTTCTTTCAAGCTTATACATAAAGACTGCACATTTGACAGTGGGAGTCCTGTTGCCTTTTCACAGCAGGGAAAGGTGAGGACTTTCACTCGTTTTTAAACCCTTTGTTGATGATCCTTCAAATGAGCCTCCAATAGGAATAGCTGGAGACTTGAGAATCGTCTCAGGCCACGACGCTATGAGACCAATATTCGAGGCACGTCATGGAGAGGTGGCTCTTCAATGCTTTATCAAGGTCATCAGGCAAAGAGCGTCACCCGTTTATCTTCAGTGCAGCCACGGACCAGCGTTCCAGCACGGAACTCTTGGGAGCTCAGTGTGCCCAGCCAGGGAGCCCGGCTGAGGTGCTGCTTGTTCTCCGAGCCCCCACCTATGCCCCCGGCGGGGCGGGTGCGACAGCGGCTGCCCTCTGCCTGGGGTGGGGTGCGGGGGGAGGCCGTGAAGGGGCGGCGGCGCCACGGGGCCCGGAGCCCTGCGCGCACCGGCAGGGGAGCGAGGCGAGGCGGCCGCAGTGGAAAAACCCCG
>WEKY01031020.1:13141-44063 GCA_013390045.1 Picathartes gymnocephalus
GGTGGAGCGGCTGGCCGGGCTCGGTGAGCACAGCGCGGCGGGCGGGGTGGGGATGGCGGCGGGGGCTGCGGGGCTGCCCGTATCGTCCCCCTCCTCTCTCGGGGCAGCGTGACTCAGCCGCTCGCTGTGGGCGGCGGGAGACGGGTCCTGCCTCTAGTGACTCACGGAACACACCGTGCCCCGGCGCCGGTGATGCCCGCAGCCTTGCGGCAGTGTCGGGAGGGAGAGGCTTGTCGCATTCCGCACCGGGAGGAGCCGCACCGGGCCCTGCGGAGGTCCCCAGAACAAAGAGCGGCCGGTGGTCCCGGCTCCCCGGGCGCGAAGCGCTCCGGCTGCCCAGAGCAGCGGGACGCACAGCGAGCACTGCACCGGCACATGGAGTGTGTGCTGTTCCCGTGCTGACTCCAGGAGAGCCGGGGAAGCGAGAGGCCGTTTGAAACGCTGTGTGCGCTCAGGGCATCCAGACGAGTAACTGTGAACCTCGGGTTTTCACACAGTATGGGCTTTGCCTTTTTTTTCCTTCTTCTTTCCGTATTCGTTACCAAATTGTTCCAAAAAGATTTATATGCTTTCAGGTGATGAAATTCAGAATTTTCTGGCGAAGTCCTCAGTTTTATGTATGAGGTCTTGTCTGAAGTCTTTGAAAATGCCTTCAAATACCACCCTGTAAATGGTCTGTTTCTTGTCTTTTTGTGCAAGCAGACCTATTCAGTTTCTCACGTCTATTACCTCCACAAGCTAAGACCTGCAGAAAGCTATAACACAGTTACTAGAAACAGGACACGAAGGATAGAAACTTGTAAAGCTGAACTGTATCTTGGAGAATCTTTAGTCTAAAAAGTGTTAGTGAAAACGATGTGATGGGGATGGATTGCAGGACTGGACCACAGAAAGAGCCAATACCTGCTCCCTGGGTGGTTAATGTCAGTACAGTTTAGATGGATACAGAGATGATTGCTTAATAACCCTCTAGCAATTTTATTCTGAATTGTAAGAGCTCTTCAAAACAGAAGCAATTGTTCTGTGCAGTCCTGTAGGCTTATCCTGCGTGTCTTATGATTCACAAGCTGCAAAGTCCCGGTTTGCAGCCAGATGAGTAGGTATTCTTTTCCTCTCTTGTTTTGTGCAAAATACAAACACTTGCCATCCTTGGCAATATTTGAATTCTAGTGAACATGATCTATAACCTCAGCAAATGTGGAAGAGGGCATCTCAAAGAGTTTCTTTGTACTGTAATAGTTACCGAGCCTTAAGTTTATTTGAAACTAACAAATTGCTAGGTTTGAAAGGAGGATGCTATTCTAAATAAGACTTTAGGCAGCAGATTATTTTGTATCAATTACAGAATTTTATACTGGAAGGCTTGGGGTTCTCTTTCAAGTGGTTCAGAGCTAATGTTTCCACTTTGTAAGAGTTCTTTGAGGAAAACCCCAAACCCACAAAACCCAACAAAATTAAAAACTAGAAGAAAGAGCCCTCTCATTTGCCTGACACAAGCTCACTTCAATAGGAGCTTGTAGGAGGTAGAAAGAAAGGGGAATTCAAGCCCTTTCTGGATTCCAGTATCAAAATGTTATGGGGATAGAAATGAAGCAAGCTAAACTAAATTTTAAAAATACTTTCACTGCTTAGTTTCTTATAGGTTGTTTACTCATTAATCAGTAACACACAAGGAGATATTTTCTTGCTGTTCCCTTACAACTTTTAGAGGCTCTGGGATTTCTTCCTTCTGCAGTTGCAATTTCCTATTGCTGGCATGTTCTTCCAGTGGGGTAGGGTTGGTTTGTTTTTTAAGGTGGTTTTGGTGTTTATTGCTGCTTAAGTCTCTGCAGCCCTTTTAAGAACAGGTTCTGCTGTGAGGGCCCATCCTGAAACGATGACAGCCACCAGCATGCAGAGAGGCGGGGTTTACAGTGTAAAGACAATTTGCTTGAGGGGAGGATGCTGCCATGTAGCCTTTTGTACTGTACACATTTGTTGTTCATGGAAACGTAACAAATTATTGTTACGTGTGGGCTGCTTATTTTTCTTCCCTGGGATGCCAGGATAGCTTTGGCTGCAGTACTGTTGTAATAGTACCATTACTTGGAGTTCTGTGGTATGCTGAACTGGCAGTAAAACTTTAGCTGCTTTCTTTGTCTTTCTAACACTATGAATTTTCTGCTCATGCTTTTAAGAAGGCCACAGTATGAATGGAGCCACGGTGTGATTCCCATTATTAATTTAGATATTCTATTTTTCTCTTTTATTATGAGAGTTAATAACTTTCACAGGTTCTTGATTGTGTTCCAGGAACAGGCAAATTATACTGCAGCAGACCAGATTTATCCTTTAAAAAGAAATAACATTTGTCTACGATACAGGGCTTCTTCATCTGTATTGGCTAGTTCTGAAGCATTTGTGACCATAGGATCTATGTATGTGGCTGCATATGGAAAGTGTTTGTTACATGCCCCCATTCCCTGCTTGGATATGAAAGAATCCTCTAAACTTGATTTTCCTTGTCATTACAAGTTTGAAAACAGGTATAAGGCCTAATGTGGAACGATGCTTCTCAATACAAGAGTGAGGCTGGATTCTGGGCCATCTAAAGAAGTACAGCTGCATTAACAGTAACTCTGAAAATTGCCCTCACCTTCTTTGAAGTGGAAAAGATTTCTGGTGATCAGATTCTTCTGTTGCCTGAAACTTTAAAGTTTTATTCATTTTCCATTTGTAATTCAAGTTCAACTCGATCCTTATAAAATGAAGGTGAATATGAAGCAGCCACATGGCTCTTCATGTTTATCTGCCTTATTTAATGAATTCTGTTGATAGTGTTCCAGCCAAATTAGACAGAGTGAGAACACTAAACTTTTGTTTCCACATTTTGCGTTGTTTCACACTTTGCTTCCACTAGCTGGTGTATTTGGGGGGAGAACTTTATTGTTCCTTTGACCCTATCCTAATTTCTGTTCTTTCATAGTCCTATGGCAGTGTTCTGAGCTGCTATTCCAATTTCTATTTTGGGGGGGGGGGGAATCCCTCCCTTGAAAGTTTCTGTGACCATACCTACATGGTATGGTAACTTCTTGGCTGCCTCAAGTAACGACTGCCTGTGAACTCCCTGTTTATGCTTAGACTGAAATCTGAGGAGGGAGCACAGAGGCAGATGTTGTTGCAAGTCTGTACCAGACTGTCGGAGGTGAATCTGAGCCACCAATTTGACTTTTATCCCCTTGTTAGAAGCAGGGAGAACACTGTTATCTGTTGGTAGTAGCTCAAGGTGTACTCTGGAAGAGTTTATGTAGCAGGAGTCCATCTCCCAAGCTAAAAGCAGCGGGTGTGCAAGTGTAGCAGGAGTAAATTAAAATATAACTGACTCTGCCTGTAGGGATTTTTATTTGGCTTTATTTGTCTTTTGGCTTTGCTTCTTCTCCTAAGGGAAACTAAAATATTATCACCTTAAAAGACATCCTGCCAAAGAAGTGAAAGTGCCATGTGAAACACAGAGACACACAATGCCTTGGCATGGGGGGGAAAAGGGTGCAAAGCATGTAGGGCTGTGTATTGTTCTAACAGTAAGCAGAATTGGGTGCAATATGTGGAGGCTTTTGGACTTTCATTGGCTAGGAGTGGGGAACATAGGTGACAGATGCATAAGCTGCAGAAGGTGCAAAATAATGAAGTTTTTAAAGTGAGAATTTCTTGAGCCTCTCCTATTTGCTGCAGATTAGGCAGAGAATATGATCAAACTTTAATCCAGAGTTTTGCCTAGTCCTCTTACTTGTGGAGAGAAAGGCCTTATTCCATTTTATACTTAGTAGATAGCTGCTGTGTCTTACTGTAGCCTTTGAGGTGACTTAGAGCACCTGTGCTGTTGCTAGCATGGGAGCAACTTTAGTGTAAGGTTTCTTCCCAAGTGTTCATTCTTGTATGTTGACTGTTGTTGATTGTTGAATTAATTTTTTTGTCTTTATTTAGAACTGCGTGCAGCTGGGTTGCTGAGCTTAGTCAGGTTTGAATTTGTGTTACTGTAGAATTGATTAGCAAAGTTTGGATCTGAGTTGCTGGCTTGATAAGTTGGTGCAGAGACACATGGCTTATGCACAGAGTAGAACTATACTTGTCAGAGAGAATGAGTGTCATATCACCATTCTTCTGTTTGACTGGAGAAAAGTTCTTCAGTAATAGGTTTCATGAGGTGGATATAGTGACTCAGAAAGGAGTAACCTCCTCTAAAAGAGGAGTGGAGCTGTTAATCCCTGTGTTTCTGGAGTTACACTACTGCTTTGTCCAAAACCATTGGACTCCTATTGACATCTGCTGCCAAAAATAGCAATTCAACTTTGCTGCCTCACCAAGACAGCTCATATGGTTAGTATCAGTCTAAATAAATAATGAGGCAGCTGCTTTTACATATCTTCTCTTTTTCCACCTAAATCTTCAGAAAAGAGTTGAGGAGGAAGATAAACAGTATTTTAGTTATGCACCAATTATGCATAAATAAATGTAGGTGCTGGGATTCAGCAGAGGTGGACTGGCAAGAGTTACAGCTGCATTGTTGAGAAAATAATTTTCATCAGTCCGTCCAGTAAATGTGTTTGAAGAGTTGCCTGTGTCCCTGAAGAATTTGATAAACTGTATCATTCTGCTTGCCCTGTATTTGAAGTAAGATTGGATTTACATGTTAGAAACAAGATCTGTCAGGAGTGGATTCTTTAATTCTTGGATTACATTCTAGCTTCGTTTTGCACTAGCTTTCGCCTCTGTTGTTCCTCTTCAAAACTCAGTGTTTTAAACTTGTAAAGACATTAGTAGAGCCAGTCAAATATCTCTAATCTCTAGAATTCCAATAAAGTATAAATTTGTTGTACAGATAACCTCAAGATCTGGCTTTTTTTGAGTTATGTTTTGTGCTGTTGATGAAGTGGGAGACAGGCAAAAATCTAAATAACTGCTGGCATTTAAGCAGCATGTTGTTTAGTTAGATCGCTGCATTGTTGAGGTAAGATGCTACTGTTCATGTCTTTTTATTTCTGATCACATCTGGTGCTTGTACCATCAAAGCTAAGTATTCATTTGCTAGGAACATTCTCAGGAACAAGTATCAGTTTGGATATAGCATAAAGAGGTCAAACTAACAGCTGATTCTTCTTCCCTACAATGCAGAAATAGGAATGCATTTTTTTTTATCTAGGCACACTCTCTTTCCCCCTTTTCCACTGAAACAGAATGGATGAATGGCGGTCCTCTCCTCTTCCCTTTCCCTTAGACATAAGCATGCCCAAACTCTTCTGTTTAATAATATCAGTAAAACATACTTGTGTAGTAGTGCAACTTATTTCTGGAACTAGACTTAATTACCTCTTTTTATTTATACAGAGATAAAGATCCATGAGACTCTGCTATTCTTGTTTACCTCTCAAATGTGGATTAGCCATGATTGGTTACCTTCAAAGACCAGTGGTTTGTCAGAAATCAAAGCACAGCCAAAGGGGCAATTGTAACTGGCATTTGCAGTGAGTCTTTGAAATGATGCCAGTTGTCAGAATGCATCAAGGGCAGGTGCTGCTCCACTCCGTGAGGGAAGGCAGCCAGGAACTGGCAGGCAGGAGGAGCCCTGCTGGGGTTTTGGAGAGCTGTTTTGCAGAGGCCTCCACTGAGGCTGTTTTTAGGTTGCTTCTTCTCAACAGCCCTCTTTGGCTATCTTGCCTTGAGCAGGGGAGGCCAAGTTCCCCTGGGGGAGTGTGCTCTGCTGTGCACAACTGTGCTCAGCAGTTGTGGTTTATCCTTTTGAATGTTGGATCTTCGATATTTGCATGATTACAAGTAGCCTTAGAAGTCAGGAGAAAAATGCCAGTCAGAGCATATATACAGTCAGAGCAGTCCCTGTGGTCAGCTGGTTCCAATATTCTCTTCCCTTCCCCATGCTGGAGTATACAGTCTTCTTTGGAATGAAAAGCTTTGTGTCAGTCATTGATTTGATGTTTGTTTTTCCCTCTCCCATTTGGCTGGTGCATACTGGAGGTTGCACTCTATGAAATTGGCTTTAAAAGAAACCTTGTGAATTTGGGGTAAATGTCACATGGAACTTTAACTGTAATTGTTCTGTGTGTCAGTTTAGTTTAAATACCTTTAAAAATAAAGCTATGCTGATGAAGATCAGGAAAACCTGAATTGGTTATTTCTTCCTAGTCTTTAAATAAAGGGAGACTAGAGTCAAGGACCAATGAACAGAGCTCTTGGGGGTTTTGTATTTTTTTTTGATTTATAGTGATATCCTTCATCCTAGGTATTTTCATATTATAAAATTAGTTTTAATACATGACTTACCTGAATTTCTGCACCTTTATAATTCTGTCTGGATTGGAGTACATTTAGATCACATCCTGGTTTATTTTTTTACTACTAATTCTGTTGAAGGAGTAGAGTTACTAGGGGGAGGCACAAAGGGACATGACAGAGGGAAAACTTAGGTAATGAGTTGGGTTTTGATCTGCTTTATGGTACATGTGATCTATTATTGCTTTCTCATTTGAAACTTTAATCCCATGTCTTCTTGTGGACTCACAAGACCAAAATACCTATGGCAGGGGTATGCCTATGTGAATATGGTGTGGAGGACTGGTTTTGGATGAAAGGTGGAAATTTCTGTTATAACACCACCTGCTGAAAAGCAGGGAATGAAGGACTGAAGTTAAATACAAAAATTGTATTTAAAAACCAACCCACCAGATCTTTTATTTGTATATGAAGAAGAAAGTGGTCACATGTTAGTTTCTTGCAGCTGGTTAAGAGGGAAGAAGAGAATTTCAGTAATCTCTAATATATTCTGCTCTACCTTCCTTTCAACTGTTACCTGTCTGGGTTAACTAATGTAAGAACCGCTTATTTCTGTAACAATCTAAAGCACAAGGTGCTTGTTGTTGAGGAAAACTCTTTTGGCATTCTGATCCTCGTGGCTGTAAGTGCCCCACTGTGTTCTTGTTATCAGGAACTGTGTCTGGGTTAAGCTTATTTGAAGGGAATTAGAACGTGTGCAGGATTTGTTGGTGGTGTAGCAGACGTAGTAGCCACACCCTTCTCTCTGATGCAAGCCACAGTGCAAATGTTTCCCAACACCTCAGACTGACGTTTTTGAAGACCTCTTAAGGTCAACTGCACTGAATTTCATAAGAGATTAAAGTTATAAGCAGTTTTCAAAGGGAAATGAGATGGCTGCTCAGTTTGGGGTTGGAAAAATATTTTTTGGCTCACTTTATGCAAAGGACATCTTGACTACAGACTTGGGGGAGCAGTTGGAATTGGGTTTGCTTGTTGCTTTTGTAGGAGATGAAGCTTTTAAAATATGTACAGCTAGAAACTTTGTCTTAAACCAGACCTTTCAAAGTTTGAAATAATAGGATGGGAATTGCTCAGACAAGAACTTGCCTTTTAGGTAGTGAAATTTTAGAGCTGACAGATATTTATTGAGCCATGAAATATCTGTATCCAGTAGAAGTTTTCTTCCAGCAGATACCTGTTCAGTTTAAAGAGAAGTAGATGGCTGTGTAATGAACTTCCAAGAAAGAGGGTTGTGATTAAATTAGGCTGTTGAAGTCTGTCTCTTGCAGTGGAACCTTGCTGGCCTAATTTCCTATTCATGTAAAATGGAAGTATGCACTTTATATAGTTGTAACACACACACCCCTCCTGATTAATTCTGGAGGGTTAAAACTGCCTTTTAAAAAAAAGCTTCAGAATGCACTGGTCATAATGAATTGAATAATTTATTTGCTGTTGTGTAACATTTTGAAAGTGTCTCTGAAAAAGGATTACAAAGTCCCCACCATAAGCCAACCGGTTTATACTGAAAAGAAGGATGGTAACTTGGCTTCATTCATGGGAAGTAAAATATTAAGTTGCCTATAAACATTGTTCATTATAGTCATTACATCCCAAAAATCTTTTCTGTGGTTGTGGTGATTTAGTAAATGGTGCTATAATCTGAGAAAACAGTTTGCAGGAGTGATGCTTTCATGTGAGCAGCTTTATATAACATAGTATGAAATAAGGTCTAGTACTGAGGGATTTCCAGATTCCTTTGACAGTAGTTCACCCAGAAGAGGATTTACTTTTCCCATTAAGTTAGGAATTCTTTTTAAACATCTAGTTCACAAATACCTGGTGTAAACCAGCAGTGTTGGGAGATCAGTTCTATCCCATGTCACATGTACTTTTGTTGCAATTCCCGTTTGCTGCCTCAGAGAGCTGTTATATTTATTATGTGAGTGTGCCATTGGGCAATGTCAGCAAACAGCCTGGGTTTGGAAAGCAGAATCTCCTACTATCAGTTTGCTGCTTCTGTTGCTGGTGCAATTTCCTGGTAGAGGAGGACGGGGGGAGGCTTTCCCTGTTGCTGCCCAGATGTTTTCCAGTTAAATGCCACCTGACATGAGCTGCCTGTTTCTATACAAGAAAATTCTCTAAATCTGTGAATCTCTGCAGGGAAAATACTGTACTAACTGCTGGCTACTCTGTGTATTTTGCTTATGATAGGAAGTGAACCTCAGACTTGTCATACAGCTTGCTAAAATGCATCTTATGTCCCAGTTATAAGCATCACAGAGTTGAGCCTGAGTGATACATTAATAGCTTATTTGCAAAGGCATGCAGAGAACTGTTTTCTCAAGTATGTTCTTAATTTGTATTTTTAATTTTTTTGAAATTATTTTTATTTTAAGTCTAAGGCTCCTAAGTAGGAAAAAATGAGGATTTGTTGTACCTGATACAAGTAAGGTTCTGGCTGTGCAGGCTGGATAAATGACAGCTGTCTATCCCCTGGTCTGCAGGTTGAATGCCTGTGTGATCTTTCCCTAACCTATTCTGATCAAAAGAAATTAACCTGGGAATGATCTACTGTGCAAACTATTTCAAGCTGATTTATTAATTTTTTGGCTGAAATGTACCCCAGGCACCTCTGTTGATGACAGAGGGGGGACACTGAACCACTGAGGATTGCACCCCTAAGCTGTAGATGCTGCCTTTCCACACTGGTCATTCATTCTGACAGGACTGTTGTGCATATGCATGTGTTAGTTATGTAACTATACTGTTTGTTTGTACTCAGATCGACACCATTATCTCCCTTGTATCTCTTTCAAGCTTCTGTAACAGAAATAGATTATTCATGCCTGCTTTTTTGTTTTCCTCACTTCAAAAAGGGATCTTCACTTGAGCCAGTGTTGGTGGAGCTGACTTGTATGTATTTGGTTGTTATAAATTTCCTGCATTGTTGATGATTAACTAATGAATCAAACATAATATATTTTTCATTTGAATGTAATTTCTGTTAGAGCTTGAAACTGTGAACAAAAGACTATTGATCACATGTAATTTCATATTTTTTAGTTACCAGCAAAATGTCTGTGCTGTTTACTCCTTAAGTACTGTATGGTACTTATGCTATGTTTCAATTTAAAAGAACCTTAATCCTGGCTAGACCTGGTCTGCTTCACTGACAAACAGAGTGGATGCTGTGCTTTCTAATGAATGTAAGAAAGCTGGCTTTCCTATCCGCCCATAGCTTTTTCTACCTTTCAGAACTTGAATCTACTGCCTTTTAAAAGGCCCCATATCTTCTTCATGTTAACTTTCTGTGCTGATTTAAAGAGCTGTTTTGTTTATAAGTATTAGTATCTACATAAAATGAGTGTCCCAGCTACCAAAGAAAGTAAGTGGATATTGCTTGGTGAGGTAGATTATAAAATCTTTCACTAATGGCCAAATAACAGCAAAATCTCCCAGATTGCACTGCAGTACAGCATGCCTATCCATTAAGCAATTTCTGTACATAAAATAATGGAGTTGAAGGAGTTTTGATTTAAGAAATAAACTTAAATCTATGAGCAAGCAGGCAGATGAAATGGAAAACAATTCAGGTCTTCAAGTTTGACTAATAGCTTCTATTTAGAATCTCAGATATGTCATATTATTAAATTAGTTATTGATGTATTAAACTGTTTTTCTTTGTTCAGTACTATTAAGACAAATGTGCATGTTGATTTCATCTCTAGTATCTGGTCAATCTGAAAACCTGTGTGCACACATTCACATACACTTCCCACACTTTGGGATACATGGGGCATAGCTAGGTACTGTGAATTTCTTTCTCTGTGCACTATCTATTCTCTAAGACTTCCCTTTGCCCTAAGGTCATTTAATCTTAGTTTTCAAAACACAAGGCACCATTAAAAGAAATAATAGTAAGAGAAGATATTAATGTTTGAGTACTGGATTAGTGTGTTCTTCTGAGATTAACTGTATCTTATCACCCTGGGAAACCTGAGCTGTCCTCTGCAAGCACATAAAAACAATGGGCCTAGAGACAAGGGATGCACAAAGCTGAGAAAAGAAACTGCTACAAGGTTTATGAACCCTGTCAGAACTCTAGAAGATGGCAACAAAAACTGAAGGCATCTATTGTCCTTAACAGACATTAGGCTTTTCTATGAAAATAATTAGAGGGAATTATAAGTATCATGTGTTCAAAAAGTAGACAAGATCACAGAGTTGTGGACCACAAAAGTGTTAGGTTGTATAAACCTGATGTTTATAAACAAATGGGGATTTTAATTCAGAAGCTGACCCAAGTCTTTTTGCACTACAGTGGGAACTTGGAGGGGGGAAGGTAAAGCACAAATTACTAAACACTTGCTACTTCTCTAAACACACTTGCTTGAATCTGCCATGAGCATAACCTGGAGAATTTTAAACCATTCCTTCAAGTGCAATGAAAGATTGCATGGTTGGATCTTTGTTTTATACTGATCTGAAGGTGGAGCTTTGTGATAGAATTAAAGGAAGTTGTTTTTCATCCTTTAATGGGTAAAAATACTGTGATGTGCATGTATGTCCTTTAGGAGAGAAGAAAACCTAACTTGTAGTCCTTTCCTCCATTACACTGTGTAATGTTAGTTACTGCACATGGCTCCCAGCTGCAGATTTATTTCCCACAGATGTCAGAGGTATTGGATCAAAGGTATTATTACCTTGTACAAGAGTATCTCCGGAAGGTCTTGTCACCCACTGAAGCCTTACTTCCAAAGCTTGTCTCCCAGGCATGCTCAAGTACTTCCATCAAACTTTGAAATACTGAAATGTGTGGCAATGTGCATATGTGTGAGAAGTAGCCTTGCAGGATGACACAAATAAAAAAAATAAACTTTTAACATTTACTGAACATCTTGGAACTCACAACTTTTTTCTGCTTCTGCACAACACCAGAATGAAAGAGAGGGTAGAAAATGTAGTGGTCACAGAGATCAGATAGCACATTCAGATCTGAACAAAATGGGCTCAAAATTCCAGAGCCTTCATCCTGTTGCTTAATTAGGTATTGTCTGCCGGAGGAAAAAAAAGCTATTGGGCATCTGTGTTGCCTTCTGAAAAGCAGGGAGTGGTATATCATAATCCTGCTTACTGCTTTAAGTCACTTGCAGAAAATGTATTTTCTCACTGAGTTGCTGAGACATTTATACAATCCTTCATCGAGTAGCTGTGCTCAGCTGACATGTTCATTTGCAAATACCCCAGCATCTCCCCACCTATGTCCCTGCTATAAAATGTTATGCTTGCCTATTTCCCAGCACCAAATCTGCACAAGTGACTCAATAACTTTGCTTTATCCATGTCACCAGTCAAAACTCCTTTTAAAGTTACAAAAAAGTCACAGATTTCTAAACTATACTAATTTCCACCAAGCAAATTCACAGAGCCAGTTTCCTACTTAGACTAATGACTTACTGGAAATTAAGCAGGAGCCCAGAGGCCCAAGTAGGCTGTTTCTTCATGTTGACTTGCCTTAAATTTTTCAAATTGCCCCATTGAGTACAGGATGGTTAAAGGCAAAATGTCAAACTCTGGCCTGGATGCTTTGAGCTGCAACTGACTAATGATTCTGAGGAGCAAAGGGGACAGGCATGACTGGTATTCAGGGTGGTCTTATTAAGCAACTGTGGTGTAGCTGTAAATACCTTGGGGCCTTGACTGCCCTCATCCAGAGCCTGCAGTGAGAGGCCTGTCTCAAACAGAGTCTCTGAGAGGAAAGGCTGAGTTTTACACCGAGTGTTCTCAGGTTCAACAAGCAATCAAGCTGGAACTGGCAATGAAAGGATCTCAAAGAACTTTGGGATCAAAGTCCCAGAATTAAAAAGCTTTCTAGAATATCTTGTGTTGAGAAAATGGACAGGTTCTCCTAATGAAGCACTAGTGAATCCTCCATGGAGTTGCCTGTAAGTACTGTACAAAAATATTATTGGTTACTTAGCACTTTTGTGACTGGATTTTTGGGGACCTTGAAAATGTAAAACAACTGTAAGGACTCAGGTGTAATTAGTCAAATGTGTTGTCCTAGGCATCTCTGAGAAATTGAGCTTATTTGAGGCTGTGTGCAATCTGTCTAAATGGGAAAAAAGATGGCAATGCAGACTATAACTTTTCATGTTAAAGTTTATGATTAAATAATTTTTTAAAAATCTGAACATTTTCTAAGTGACTTTTTATGATTGGCATAGGTCATTGCTAAATTAAAGATGTCTTAAGCTGATAATGTTGTCTTAAACTTTCTAATTGTATTGCTGTGACATTTTGCATCCCATTGAAATAGTCAAATAGACCCATTCCTGTCCTGTTGTTCCTTTCATCCTTGCCCAGCTGATTTTAAACATTTCCCTGGGAAGCTATTTAAAAAATCACTTTCTCCTTTTGTTGCTGTGTTCCCAGGATGCCAAGTGCATGACTTCGGAGATTTGAATTTCACTCAAGTTCCCAATGATGAACTGTACAACAACCTGGTTTTATACCCACGGTCGGTGGGCTTGGCCAGCGAGGTGCTGGCTGATGCAGTGAGCAGAGCAGTAGCTGCTGGACACAGATGTGTGACTTTAGGAGGTGATCACAGGTGAGCTGACCTAAAAACAATTAGTGGTTCATGCTGCAGTTTGACACTTGGGAGTGCAAGAATTTAATGTAAAAAATCAAGGGGACTGGGGGAACAACTCGGGGGTCATTTCCTGGCCATTCCTTAGGGATGGGCTTTTACAGTGGAACATAGAAGACAGCTACAAAAACCTGACCTTCTCAGACAGTACTGCTTAGTTCCAGACTGGTCTGTGATCAGTTGTGTAGACACACAACTGAGGTTTTCCTCTTTGCGAAAGTTTGTGTCATCAGGTTCCTTCAGAGGAGCTGCTCAGTTTCTTTATTGCTGAATGTTTAGTGACGTGTCTCGTTTGCCCATCACCTCTTAGGATGAGTTTGTAATGCCTACACACAGACAATTTTGCAATAAATGTTACAACATGAATCTTTTTCCTCTTTTTCACTGACCTTTGGGTCTGAGAATTGGTTGAAGAAGGTAGGGCATGTAAGAAGGAATTGTGGGGGGAGGTGTCATGACTAGAATTAAAAAAGAGTGAATAGTAGGCTAGATTTTCTGGAGCATTTGGATCTAGAGCAGGTGAAGATTAAGTGTGTGGGAAGGGTGACAGCAGAGAGCTCTGGTGTATCTGTCACTATAGCCCTGTGGAGCTACTTGGACTCCTGGAATCATGGCAGCAGCATGCTGTGCAGTTTGTATGGGATGCTCCCTTTATTGTCACAGATGCCTGATTGTGGAAATGTAATGACATGGCTGACTGAAGCTGCAGAGACTTCCCATTGTCCTTATAGTTGTTCCGAAGGAGAAATGGTGATGAAAAACTTTGTTACTGTACTTCCAGCTTGGCACTTGGTTCTGTCAGTGGCCATGCACGGCAGTGCCCACACCTTGGAGTGATCTGGGTGGATGCACACGCTGATATCAACACGCCTCTCACAACTCAGTCTGGAAGCCTCCATGGACAACCTCTCTCATTTCTCCTGAGGGAGCTTCAAGATAAAGTGAGTATCCTGATTGTAGTTGTCCTACATGGCAACCTCAGAGCATGGTACCATTGCTGATGTGAGGTACTTTCTTACCTGCTGCAGATCTTTTCTATCAGAGTACAAGGAAAAATGTATTTTTGTGTGTGTACATGTGCACATGCTTGCACACAAGTGCCACAAACACATGTAAACACAGATACAGACACACTCAGACACATGAATGAGAAAAAGCTTTTCTGTGTGTTTGCACTCTCGTGGGCTACACAGCGAGCTGCACATAGCAGCTGACTGTGGTGCTGCTCCTGCATCATGGTGGGGTTGTTGCTGAGGCTGGGTAATGGCAGCACTGCTACCAAGTGAGCAGGAACCTCCCCCCAGTCCAGCCTGTGAGAGCTGAGCTGAGCTCACCTCCGGGAACAGCTGGTTCCTGCATACCTTGCACGATACTTCTGCTTAGTTTGGCTCTTCCATGTTTTGACAACCTTGGGGCTGACAGGGGCTGTTCCTGTATGATCTCTCCTAACTGGCTGCTCTGGTGTTGGCTCCACTGTAAATATTACAAATCAGAACAGCTGTAACTGCTTGCAGTGAGCTTTTAGAGAGCCTTTTTCTTGGAAAGAGATCAAATTATCAAAAAGCTGTTTCCTGGGGCACATGGAATGTGCTTGGCCCATTTTTGCTGCTGTCAAGATGCTAGACAGTAGGCTGACCTGAGGCCTACATACCCTGCTTGGCTAAGCTGTGGGCTGTGTCACCCTGTACAGGGACCTGCTGAACCTGTGTAGTGAACAGTTGAGGCCTCTGCAGTAGGAACTTGGATACAACAATGTGCTTCTGCTGAAGCTTAGGCCGGAGAGTGGGAACAGGATCAGCAACTGCATGTTGAGAATGGATGCTGCAGCTGCAGAAAAACCTGACTGCTTTATTTTGGCACTCTGTATTGCTAGTTCTTACTTTTAAATTCCTCTGATAAATTCGGGGATGCTGTGTTGCTGGAAGTATGCCCTTTCCAAGCAAGAACAAACATGTTTAAATCTGAATGGCTACTGAAGATACCACTGCATCAGTTCCTGTTCAGCATGGCAATACTGCAGTCACCTTGTAAAGCTCTTCTGCTTTTTCTCCTGCAAATTCTTTTGAATGATTTCCATCCACAAGTCAATAGAATAATTTGGTGCTTTTACATACTTTACTCTTTGTAGTCATTCTTACGTGGTCTCTACATACATGCTGGAATTCCTAAAGTAATGCAAAACTAATGAGGCTTTTTGGAACACCCCCTGAACATGAAAACGTTAATAGAAAAGGTTACTGTATTTCTACTTTTTTGCCTGTAAGTTAAAGAGGGGGATATTTTTTTCTTTTTGACAACTGTACATGCTTTCTCAGGGGAGATAAGAAGAGAAAGAGAAAATTTTGTGAATTTCAGAGCTCACTTAAGGTGAACAGTTTATGACTTGGTGGGAACAGAACAAAACTTAAGTTCTTTGATAGCTGAGGAAGGAGGATATATTGGTCTGCTGAGTTCCAGTTCCTGAGCATCACAGAAAAGCAGTAATTTTTTTACAATTATTGGGGTTTTTTTACATGCTAAAAGAATACTGTAAGCTTTCTGAGGTCAGTGGTGGAGCAGGTCTCTCTTGTGAGCAGCAGTAGTGAAGAAAGAGTAAGACTGGGCTATGCTTAGTGGCAAGCTTCTCAGGCATAGTGCTGGTTATGGGATCTTGTCACAAGCCCACCTCAACTCCAGCAGTCAGGATGCCTGTGCAGAGGCAGCTCACACAAGGCCTGGCTGTGCAGGTGCACAAACAGGTGTGTGCACTCACTCAGGGGGTTTTTCTTACCCTATTGTATTCCTGTTTAGAGGGGGGAAAACCAACATGAGTCCTGCTGGTGCCACGAGGCTTCTACAACAGTATGAATTTTTAAACAGCTCTTTAGCAGTAGCAGAATGTGCCTTTGACAGTGGTTTGTCTGGCTAATACCCTTCTGACTCTCTGGAGTGAACCATTATGTGTACACAAGTGCATATGGCTTACCCTCTTACTCTCATCCAGTACAGTAGTTGAGTTGATAATGGGGCAAAAAAAATTATCATCCTCCTCTCCTAACTGCTTCAGGGTTCCTGGAACCATCCAAACTCACGAACTGCTATTAATACCTTCCCCTGAAAATGCCTGCACCTCTGGCTTTACTGTCAGCAACTCCTTTTCCACTGTAACAAAGCAAAGAACCTCTTAAAGGCAGTTAATACATTCAATTTTATTTATTTACAAACAAAGATGTGTAATTGAAATTGCAGTATTAAATCTACCGAATCATTGATACTAGAGAGTATCAGACAATATTATCATTACTATGCTCAGTTTATGATGTGGTGATGAGTTTTGCAGAATTAATTTCTGAAACCTGAATTATTTTTCCTAGTGGTCTCCAATTCATTTATCCCTCTTCTTAATTTATGGCTGGAGACATTTCAGGTCATCGTCCTAGAGTAACAAGTACTTTTATAATCTGTGCTAATTTATGTAATTAAATATAGCTATGGGTGTGTTAACCTTTAAAAACATCCAATATTGTAACTAGAATATAATTAGTAATTGAGAAGTCTTAAGAGGGAAACAAAGCCTTCTAGCTGCTTGACAGCTGTGTTGGCTGCAGCCATTTCCAGAGCTGGGAGAAGAAGAGAAATTTGAGTTAAATCACTCTTAGAATTAGTAGGTATTACTAACTGAATGATTTTATAGTTCCACACCATGACAACTTATTTACCAAAGCTGAAAAATAATGATCTCATAATCTTTCAGTTGCTGTCCTAGACCTACTCTCTTCAATTCTGCATCAAAAGCCAGCATGTGGAGGTCCAACTTCTTGCCCTGCTTTTTTCCCCTCTTTTATTTTCCTTTTATTCAACTTTCCACCTTGAATTTATCCATCTTCAATACTGTTTTTGTAAGTTTGCATGAATTTGGTAGTTCTCCTAAAAAGATATAGGTGCCTTGATTTTTCATTCTTCCACTTAGGCACAATGTACTGGGTAAGTTACAGAGCATCACCACTAAGTGCCATGTGTAAGTGATCTACATCTGGGTATCTGCTTTATCATTCCTCCTTACATTTACTGATGCAAATTACCTATTGCTTGGGGATTCGGGCTTTTTATTCCTCCTCCTGTTCAAACGGGAAAATGTAGAAGAGTTAAAAACTTCATCCATTAATGTTCAACTCAGATAAAGTCGTGTCACTTTACCTGACTTGAATGTAGGAATGAAGGTAAGGATTGATTACACCAGCCAAGCCCTCAAGTGCAGAAGTTTCTCTACTTAGAGAGAGAAAAAGGATGCTATAAATCAATAAAAAGTTTTCAGGGGAGCATTAAACAGCGTTTTATTAGGTATGTCATTAAACTGACCTAATATCAAACCTTTGCTTGCAGGTACCACAACTTCCTGGCTTTTCCTGGCTAAAGCCCTGCCTTTCGGCATCTGATATTGTGTACATTGGTTTGAGGGATGTGGATCCTGCTGAGTAGTAAGTTGGTTTAGATTAAACCATTTTTGTAAACTCTGAAATAATGAGCTTGAAATCATGTCCATAACGGTTGCTAGATTTCAGGTTAAACCAGTAATGATGGTTTTTAAAAAATTATTTTTACAGCTATATTTTGAAGAACTTTGACATCCAGTATTTTTCCATGAGGGATATAGATCGCCTTGGAATTCAGAAAGTTATGGAAAGAACATTTGAACAACTGATGGGCAGGTAACAAACTATTACCTAATTTAAACTACTCTTGTTGAACATCTGCTTTCCTGAAAGTGATTTAAGTGAAGGTCACTTGATGTAAGGTGGCCGTACAGAACTGTGACAGTGTCCAGTATATAGGAAAGTCTCAGCACTGGAGCCATGTCACAGTGTTCGGCAGAAAGCTAGGAGACAGGTTACATTACTCACTACAGTTGTGGCTCTGTTTTATACTATTTGGTTCTGTTAAGTAATTCTGCATTTTCTGCAATTTGACAAGATGTTTGAATCAACTTTAGCAGGGTACACATTATACTTCTAAAAACACATACAGCACCTTGACAGTAACTTGAATTGAGCTGTTGGTATGTGAGGTGGAAGCATTTGATGGCTTCCTCCTTGGACTGCATACACACAATGTCCTGATGGCAGCTGCTACTGCCAGTGCAGCTGGTAAAATTCACTTTAACCAGTCCCTTACTGCACTTTACTACTGCCACCTTTGTGACCCTTGTTCAAGTTTGGGGAGCCAGGTCAGGGAGCAAATCATGCTAGTCTAGGAGCTGGGAGAGGGTCTGTTAGGGTAACCTCTCACCACTGGTCAGAAGCTGTGCTGCATGCTGCTGTTTTCTAAAGGTGTGCTCACCCTTCCTAGCTGCAGCTGTGCCAAGTAAAGAAGATGGTAATGCAGATGCTTCTCCCTACTGAGCATCTGCAGTAAGTTGGAAGTACACAGTCTGCCACTTACATAATTCACGTGAGTGACAAGCAGTGTCTAGTTTATTAAGCTGTCATCAGCTGGCAGATGATATAGTAAGTAACTAACATTTTAGGTTTGAGATTATCCATTACTACTTCAGCAGTTAGGCTACATGGCAGGGTTTGGAGACAGCCTTTAATTAATGACCTGAAAAATGCTCATCTTGATGAGCTGTCAATGAAATCCTTGAGCTGGGTGCTTCCTCCATCCTAGCTGCCATGCACATCCGTGTTTCAGCCTTCACCCTGGCTTTCTGTACAAAAGGAGAAAAGGCTGGATTTTATCATACTTCTCTACATCATTCCACTAAGATGACAAATACCAGTTAAGATGGTTTGAAATAAAGTACTTATCTTCAACCAAATCCCCACTGAGTAGAAAGACAAACTTCTGTTTTCCCAGTGTGTACTAGGGAGAATTTTGAGCTGTGAGATGTTTGAGAGTCCAAAGACATTTAGAAGGAGTTGGTTTTTTTTTTTAATGTATATGAGACATGGTTCAAGGAGTTTGATGCTACTTTGCTGATTAGCCTGGACAGTAAGAAATGGATGTAGAAAAAGTTTAAGGCTCTAAGATTGCTTTTCTTGTTTTATTTTATCTCAGGAGACAAAGACCAATTCACCTGAGTTTTGACATTGATGCTTTCGATCCGTCACTGGCTCCAGCAACAGGGACTCCTGTTCTAGGTGGATTAACTTACAGAGAAGGCATGTACATCACAGAGGAAATACACAACACAGGTAGGAGCTGACCAGCAGTATGGGGATAAGCAAGGACAGGACAAACTACCCAGAGCTCATACTAGTTATGTTTTTCCTGTGTAAATAGATAGGAAATGTAGTCAAAGCAAAAAGGTGCCTGCAGAGTCAATTCATCCTTTGGTAAGGGAAAAAGAAGTCCTATGGTTGGGCAATTCCCTTGATGTTGGAAGCAGCTTAACCATCAAGAACTTCAACTTTGCAAAATAAAATACACAGTATGTTAACAACTAATGTCAAAAATGTGTAATACTGTTCCCTAATCCCAAACACATGAGGCGAGATGTTAAAATGGGCATCTGGAATACAAAAATGGGTGCAAACAATTTTAAATAGTTTGAAGTTCCATTCTAGGATTCAAGACTAACAAATCAAGCTTTCATAAAATATAGTGCAGTTGACTCAATATATGAGGACTTTTCATCTTATTACCATCGAGTTTTTATTTAATATGTTTAAACAATATTATTTGCAGTAAAGGAAGGTTAAAAAAAAATCCCAACCAGACAACAGTCTAGAGATTCATGAATAGGATGGAAAAGAATACGAGGTGAGACTCATTTATATCCTCTCAATTTTGGACTGGGAGAAAAAACCATTCCTCTCATAAATGTGTATGGAACATCAAACGTCTTTCCTGAATGCTGAAAGCATGAATGAGTGAGGTAGTGATGATGTAAGAAAGAACCAAATTAAAAACACAAATTTGCATCTCAGAACAATAACTTCATCCCTCACTTGAGAGTCAATCTTACTTGTCTAAGGGCTAGAGTAGGTCACACTGCAAACAAAACCTTGCAGAAGACTGTGCCCTTTGTCAGAGTAACAAAACTGTAAATCATTTCCACAGGAATGCTTTCAGCTGTAGACATGGTTGAAGTCAATCCACTGCTCGGAGCTTCTCAAGAGGCAGTGAAAGCAACTGCTTGCCTTGCAGTCGATGTGATTGCAACATGCTTTGGGCAGACAAGGGAAGGAGCGCACATCGCTTTTGATGAACTCCCAACACCCAGCTCTCCAGACGAATCTGACAGTGAACAGCAAGTGAGGATTTAATAACCCAAGCTGTTGGGTATATTGGACATTACAGAGCTCTCCTGAGGCACTTGAGTGGACAGATTGTGAACACTTGGCAAATACTGTTAACTTCTCAATTTTTAAATAAACTAGCTTTTCCATTGATCAGTGGCTACTTTATTACATACCAAGATTTATTCATTTAGTTAAGTATATACAAAATGAGACAATAAAATATTTATTACCTTCTTATTAATCTTACCAGTAGTTCAAGACTGTTTCTTTTTACTCCCATTCTCTGTCTTTCAAGTGTCAGTACAGTTTCAGTTGAATGTGCTGTGTCATGACTCAGTTCAACCCTCAGACAGTCAAAGGGAGCAGACAGCCCATCCTGTTCCTCATCAGTGGAAAAGCTCATCGTGGTCATGAAGGTTCATTTCTTGCGAAAGAACTTTAAGTACACCACACCTCCTAGGATGGCCAGTTCCAGAATGATGATAATTGACAGCAGCAGCTTATTCGTGGTTACTCTGGAGTTAAAAAATAAAAATGCAAGGTGTTTTTTTTTTTTCACCTTGTTTATGAAAGCAGATTCTAGATCCAGATCACCATCTTACCTTCCCTGTTTCAGTAAGACCACACTGTGCTTTTCAAACAGCTCTTAACAAGCAGAGGGCCAAACTCAGGAGTTCACAACTCATGTTTTCCTGGAAATTCTGTTAAAATCTCCTGTTTCAGCAGTAGCAGTTCTGTTCCTCTTCCCCTGCCCCAGAGAAGGCAGATCATTGCTCTATATGTGCCTACTCCTTCAGTTAAGCAAAGAGGAAAACAATACTTGAAGTCCTGTGCCAAAATCCTCATTGCAGTGCTTTTACTTGGAACTATGTGGTAGAAGGAAACCTAAAAATCTCAAAACAATAAAGTACTTTTACTATTGGAAACTAGAGAGTTATCACAACTTCCTTTAGCAATGAACATAAAGGAAAGGTTGTTCGGAGATAAGTACCTAGTGGGAATACAATGTATGACCTGTGTTTTTATGGCTAATTAAACAATATAGCTAAACTGCAAATCCACTTAAGAAGCCAAGGCTTTAGCCATGAACATCATATGTGGTCAGGCTCAGAGTGTCTCATGGGCCAGCCTAGGACTAACTGCTCTTGGGCATTGGTGTGGAATAAACAGATTTGTCTGTGTCATCAGGCACCTAACTTGTCCAGTGCTGCAGTGATTTATGGCACAGCTTTTTCCAACCTGAATGAGTTGCATCTGAAGGTACCATTAGCAATTCACTGTAACTTGCTTCTGTCCTCACCACAGTTTGGGTGGTTAAAGATCCCACATCATCCTGATCGAACAGCACACATTCAGTGGTGTTCAACAGCCTGTACTCCATTAAGCTATTACCAGAGAGTAAAACACTCAAATTAGCATCTTCTTGTGTGCACACATTCTGTTTACACATTCCCTGAAACCTCCCTGGAGTCTCAGCTGATACTCTCCCTTTTTTCCCCTAAATCCAGCAGGCACCAATGCGCCGTGCTGCTGTCAGTCACACTACTCACCTCCGGGACATCGAGCGTAGAATCTTGCGACTCTTGCTCAAGTTCTCACTTGTATTCACCAGCTGAAGAGAGACAGAAGTTACTTGTCTGTTAAACAAGCACACATCAACTCTGGGAAGATGCACATGAAAGCAGCTGGTGTTGAAATGCTGCAATTAATTATGGGACCAAGGATGACCATGTACTCTCAAAACTGAGAGACAACATTGTTTTCTACCGACAATACCAGCTGGAAGCATTGCCTCTTTTCTAAGGAGAAATTAAGACTTTTGTGTACACTTCCCCTTAGATGCACACAAAGATATGCAATCTGAGACCACCTGCCTCTTTAATTAATATACAAATATCAGAAGGTTGGTATTAGCTTCTTTCATTAAATTTCATTTCATTATTCTAGTTGTTAACACCAGAAGAAAGTGATGCTGATATGTTCACCCCAGTGCATATCAAACTGTTTGAAATGCTGCTTAAGTTCCATCAAAGAAAGAACTGTGTTGCACTGACAGGTCTAAGTGACCCAGTGGGTACAAGCTCTGAGCTGTTAATGGCTAATCCATTTCAGCTTGGTGTTGCCCAGAAATGAAATGCCCAGTATACCCAGTCAGCTATTAAGAAGCATGTAATGAAGTGAGGTTACAGACAACTAAAAAAGGAGTTGCTTCACAGACATGATTAATGATGCATGGCCACTGGGCTCCAGGTAAGATTTCATTATTGCACTTCCAAACATTCTAGGGAAGTGAAGGGTAAGCCAGCTGACTTACACCACAGACACCTGCCTGCACAATTTCTCTATGGTTTAAGATATTGCCCTCAACTGCAAAACTGCTTGTATGTTTCTCTGCACTGAGATGGACTGGACAAAGCTGGGAAGAAAACTATTCAAGTCCATTCAGAGCTTAGTAGATTTCCAATCTTCACTATGAAAGAACAAGTAAGAAGAAAGTCTGCTTCCAGCTGGAATGTGTGGTTCACACAATTCCACAATTCTTTCTCTAAGAGGCTCACAACAGAAGTCACAGTTCAGCGACGAACACAGCAGTGACAGGTTTAACAGTTGGACTCAATGGTCTTTGAGGCCTTTTCCAACCTAAACAATTCTATGCTTCCATGAACAATCTGTTGAGAGACTGTGACTCCTTAAGGACTGTAATATTTTTTATTAGCTAAAGGACAAAGCACTATACCTACAAATCTTAAGATCAATTTCCTTTCCCGCTTTCTAACCCAAATTTTGGAACACGACAAATCAAATTCTGACTGAAATTACAGAACTACTTCAACGAAAAAGCTACAGGCTTTGTTGCAATGAGTAGAGAGAACTCCCAAGAGCAGGGGTATGCTTTTTGTTTTGGCTGTGTGTTTATTTGCCAAGTTCAGTATCCCCTGAAGTCACTCACCTAAAAGCTTTACACTCGGGATCCCTTGCACACACAGAAAATCCCATCAGTTTGTTACTTCAAAAATCAAATTGTCAGTTTTGCATACATGTGTAAACAAAACAAGTGAACTAGTTTTTGAAGCTTTCATAGTAGAAGCAGAGCTTCTTGAACCAAGGATAAGGAATAGGCACCTTGTCTGACAACATTTTCTCCCTCCCTGCAAATACTGGAAAGCTAGTAATTAAGTAACTACTCTTTCAGTAAATTTAATTTCATTACAAAAACTTGCTAACTGCTTCCAAAATCTTAACTTTTACTAGTAATTTAGTAATGGGAAACTCCTTAACAATTTTCTAATCTGTAACTTTTTCAGTAATATGTTTTTTCTAGCAGGTCTATAGGTCTAATCTCCCATCTTGCACAGACACAGCAGCAAACATTTGACTACCGTGCTTTGTGCCCTTCTACAGTAATTGTTTTTCTTTTGTGAGAACAAACAGAAATGTGGCAGCCTGAATTTGGTCTGCAGAAATGTCCAATCAGATTACTATGCCTAGGAAGGTCCCTGAGAGTAATCACTGGGATACAGTCCCCGCTAAAGTAACATCAGATTGTTTCAAAGCAATGCCCAGCTTCCTGCTTACCCTGCTCTTGGTGCGCTCCAGTTGCTCCCGCTGCTCCCCAAGTTCCTCGATTATATCCGTGCCAATCTGATCGGTTTCAGCAGCGATTCGGTGCGAGCGCTCGATGCTCTCGCTGGCTCGGTTCAGACTGTCTGTGCCCTGGAGAAGCAGCACCCTCTGGGACTGCAAGTTAGTCTGAAAAATAATGTATGCTTAAGCACAAAGAAGTATTAGGCTTCTGGCATATTAAAAAGTTAGAATGGGACTCCATAGGCCATGCATTTGTATTAGCTGTACATACTTCTTATGATAAATGATGCAGCCCAGTTAATTTTGGCCAAGCCTTGTTCACCTTGTAAGATTATGGCCAAATCTTGTTAAATCTCAAAAACGGATACAGCATTAAAGAGGTAAAACAGTTCCAAAAAAACTGTCTTTGTAACAATTTCCTTTTCCATCAAAGAACATTTACATGAAAATAGTATCTTTCTTTTCCAGATGCTAACTTTTACTTCTGTTCACATCTAAAGTCAGCCTTATTTGACACTTCACAGTCGGTTGCCAGGGAGATCATTAAGAGTTTACAGTCAAAAGGATTAGGAACAAACAGCACTAACAGATGGACTGCTAAGTAACAAAGATCCTCTTTTCATGCCAGTAGCCTGGGCTAGAGGATAAGGAATGTTTGCTGACCGTGGGGTCAGAAGGTAGCTCAAAACAAAGTGTTTTCTTAAGCTTCAGAAAGTTTAATCTATCACCCTGCTCTCATGTTTTAGAGAAATCAGTCAAGAGGAATCAAATGCAAAAATTTCCTAAGCCACAGCAGAAGGAAATACCAAGCAAAGAACCCCCCTCAAACCTTCCTCATCTAAGGAAGAAAAATGAAAAGCCCACCTCCATGAACTTTCTGTACAGATGACAGCACTTTGAAGACAACAAAGAGATTCAGTCTCACTAGCTCAGATATCTCTAAGCCTATCTGGTAAACAAGAAATTGGTGTACTTTTTGCACTGTAGCAGCAGAACCATAGTGAAAAAAGTGCTAGAGGATAAATCCTTATGTTTTCTTGAAATTACTTACACTAAGATTGCTTAAAAGATAATTCTACCAAAGAACCTATACAATGCATGATTCACACTTTGCTAGTTTTGGAGATTAGAACGAGCTAAGTTAATATTTTTTTCATTAAGTAGCACCACTTTCGTGTTTTCACTTCTGTAGGGGAATGACTAAATGAAGAACTTTGGTACAGAATGTTGTGCAAATTACTAACCGCATGGCTTTCAAGGAGTTCCGTTTTGATTACATTCCTATCTTTGTTTTGGAACAGAAAAGCTCTTCGCTGAGTTCCATTTGTTCTTTTCCCTCCCTGAGATACTCATGTCACATTGAAAGAGATATACAGGGAGTTATAAAAGCACAGAAGTGGTTTAAAGTAGAAACACTGTAAACAATGCATCTGCAATACTGCTTTTGCACAATCACAGCAAAGTCAAATACAATTTACATCTAATCCTCACACTGTGTTCGTTTTCTGTGGTGAAGATTCCGTATTTTGTATCGCCTTGGTTTCCACGGCCCAGTCCCAAATCTGTGCTCTTCATCTCTCTCTGGAACATGGACAGGTCTCTTCTGTATGCTCGGATTTTGCTCATCATTTGGTTGCGGAAAGGCACAGGAGCGTACTTCAGTTCTTCCTCCATTTCCCGCAGCTTTAACAAAAGAACGCAGGTTTATTCTTTAAAGCACCAAATCTATTCTTAGCAGCAGCCATACTCAAAACTCAGCACCAGATGGAGGGATTCACATGTTTCTGTCAGACTGGCTGAGGGGGATAACCCCAAACCCCACATCCCACACCCCATCTACTGCTGAGTACACCATGCTACCCAGTGCTGTTGAGCCCACAATGCCTCAATAAAAAAAAAAATCCCAAGCTTAAATATTTGATTTTTTACCCCTGAAACATCACTCTAAATTTCAATCTGCAATTCTCACTTTCTTATAGTGTAAGCATTTATAGGATTTCTATCATATCTGTGCAACAGAGACAGAATCATAGGATGGTTTGGGTTGGAAGAGACCTTAAAGACCACCTTGTTCCAACACCCCTGCCATGGGCAAGGACACCTCCCATTAGACCAAGTTGCTCAAAGCTCCATTTAACCTGTTCTTGAACACTTCCAGGGGTGGGGCATCCACAGCTTCCCTGGCAAATTGTTGCAGTGCCTCACCAACCTCACAGTAGAGTTTCTTCCTAATGCTCAATCTAATTCTCCACCATGCTACTGTTTTCAACAAAGTAAAAGCAGTATCAAAACTGAGCACTCAAAAACCCCTCGAAACACACATAAGAATATTTGTCTATATTTACGCATGTATATAGATAAATAGGTATACACAACAGTCTTGACAAACGCAGACACACCTATAAGATCAATTATCAAACAGTAAAAAAATTAAACACCTACCTGCCAGAACAGGATCCATAAAAAAGTAAGATCTGTAAGTACTGTCCTTTTTAAGGCACCGTATTTCAATCATCAGGAGGGCCAGAAGCCTCACACTCACCGTCTCGTTGGCTTCACGCTGCTTCTCATCGAATTCTCGAACCAGTTTTTTCTTCTCCTCTGGAAAAGTAAAAGCAGTATGTCAGAAAAACTATAGAGAAATGACAAAAGAACTCCAACTCAATCCATTAAAAACAAGAAAGCTGGCACAGACGGCTGGTTGCAGAACACCAGGTCAAAATGTATCTCAAATTGGAACAGCTTGTTCTTATGACAACTTTTCAGAAGGGAGTGGGGCAAGAGAGCAGAAACTGCTCTTCCAAATGCTGAACACTTCCTCTGGTAGACAAAAGAAGTAATTTTTCAAATATTTTTCCGACCTATTGTCCTTCAATGTCCACTGACAGAATTGCATGTTGAAAACCATTCAGTGTGAAGGAACAGTAAAGAAGACACGTTGATAAACAGCTCATAAATAGATTTCTTATTATTTGCAAACACTTCGCAAGATTACTGAAGGCTGAGTTGGGATTTGAACACAACATCAGGTCAATCTACATTTTCAAGTGAGCACTGAAGGTCCTGGCAGATCGGGCACTTTGCATTCCTGAGGTCATAAAGTACCTAAGTACACAGGATAAGCATTCCAGAGTTCTCTGAGATAAATGATGCCACCAAGGTATCACCTCAGGTTCACAGACTAAAACCCAAATGCTTCCGTCCTCTGGAATGACTTGAGTTGTTTCAATCAGCCAACAACACTAGACATTTTAGTTGTTTGAGACAGTCATTTATTCAGATCTCTGTACCCAGGGCTTTGGAGACCAAAGAATGGACTTCACTGCTGTTACTCTATTTTTAAACAAAATCTTAAGGCATGTATTTTTCATATGTTAAAAAACTAAAACATGTCTCTAACATCCACCATCGGTGAAAGTCTAAGTCTGAAACTTTCCTTATCTCAACTGAGCAAAAACACATTCTGTAAGCTTTTGCAAAATCACTGAAGAGGAACACCAGAGGACTGTAGCAGAGTACTGCAAACAACACCAAATTCTATCAGAAATCTGACAACTGTGCACCTAGCCTAATTCACCTCTCTCAAGAGAGTATAATTCTATCTTTAAAAAAATTCTGGGCAGCAGAAAATGTAGACTGTCATCTTGGTAAAACTCCTCCAATTTGATTAAGGACAAAATTACATACATTATAAAAACGTCATCACAGTAAAAAACCCCACTTGATAATGCCTTTCGGTAAGCACAATCCTCTGCAAAAGAAGTAGTTTTTAAACCACTGGGGTCTCAACAGAAAATAGGAAAAAGCTTGAAGTATTCAGAACACTGGTATATAGCTCCTCTCACATACACAAGATGCCTAAGCTGTAGGCTTTCCTTCTCAGTTCAAATTCAGATTAAGTCCAGAATTTGAACTGTAGAAAAATTAAGGCAGAACTAAAACCCATCATCTAAGAAGTAGCTGTGGTCTCACATAGCACACGGAATTATTACAGACTAAGCTACATCGTGACTGTTAATATATTACACATCAGCTGGTATCACGAAATGCAATTTCACATCCCAATTTATTCAGGAGGAAATGCTGACTTAGGAGGTTCCTAAATACACTCTCCTCAAGTTCCTCCATGATTTGCCACCATATACATTTGTGCTGATGCCATTGTTTGTGTAGCTGGGTTACAAGTGAAATAATGGACATGAACTGTGGAAAAACAGTCTTTGGAAGTCAGTAATTTGTTTCATACAGGTCATTTCACTAATCTGATTCAGGTAGTGCCCTCTTAAACCCACTACTGTCTCAAACTCATGGAAACCCATCACAGATCTGGAAAGGCAGCATTTCCCTGCTTTGTTTCCCCCATGCAGACTAAGAAGACGCTGCACTCATAACCATGCAGGCAAAAAAATTCCAGCTTCCAAAAGGCATAGAATCATGCTTGGATGGAATGGTTTACGTAAGCCGAGCAGCAATAGCTTGAGACCTTTCTGTCTACAGGCCAACAAGAAATCCAGTAATGTGGCTTGAAAATGTTCTACTGGATCTGTCCAGTATCCAGAAATGCCAAAATACTCTGAGAGATTCAGCTGGCATCACTCTGCACTGAACCACAACTCAAAGCACATGGACAGAACTTCCCAAATGCAGCAGCAGTGCCTGCACCACAGCAGCGTTCCCCACATGCTCATCGACAATTAACTGATTTATTGCCAATCAGTTAGAAAGAGATTCAGCTGGAAAGTACAGCTAACTGAATTCATTAAGAGGAAAATACATTATTTGAAATTTGTCCAGGCTGTTTCCCCTTCTTACAAATTTGGAACGGGAAAAAAAGAGTGTTTCTAGAGTTAGGAATTTGTCATCTTGTTTGTATAGAGTGAAACAGCATTTCCAAACCTCTGCCCCTCAAAGACGTCCCAAGGACTACCGATTCTGTGCTGCTTTTAGAGCACATCAATTGTCTTAAAAGAGTATTCCAAGGTATCTTTTATCGCCTCCTGAATATTTCAGGATCAGATAACTCAAAAAATAAAGATACACTCCCCTCCTCATAAGTACAAGAAGCAAACAAAGCACATTAGGAGAATGGACTGACTCTACCAGATAGACAAATTCCTAAATCTTAAACTCTCATAGAAACTTTCAAAAAAATACTACCAGGACTTTTGCAAAAAAAAAAATTATTAAAATTATTTAGCATGTCTGAAAATTCAACTTGCAGTTATTTGCAATCTATTGGAAAAAAATCCCAAGTATTGCAAAAATGGTTGACTGTAAATACTCCATTTAAGCCCATGGCTCAGAATTCATAGCTCATGACTACCACAGTGTCAAGGAGACCTGACAAAGTTTTACTTCACCAAGAAACTGTTCATGCTCATTTCTATAGGAAAATAAGGATTTCTACCAGAAAGGATATAGCTTCTTTGATGCTTTTAATCCTTGTTGACCACTAGTGAAATTAAGTCAGATTTGCAAGTTGTCATTTGCAGGTTTCAACACCGTTCTTGTACCAAACTTGCTGGAAATGCTGATGACAAGGACTGTGACCCTGAATTTAACTCATTATTAAATAGAAAGCCAGGTAAGAAACAAGACATTAAGCTTTTCATACTCTGTGTTATCTAGCACAGACTGGTATATTCTGAACACACCGCTTTTAGGATTTTACACAAAACTGATCACTTGTGGGAGAATGAACACTATGGCAGAACGTGGCTGACAACCCCTGCCCATCACTGGGGTACAAAAGCTGAGCTGAGCTACAGCAGCTCATGACAGCCATGGATTACATTTCTCAGAGGAGGAGTTTAATCAGAGGCATTCAATGACATTGGCAAAATGCTGCTTGTTGGATTGCTTCCCTTCCTAGTTCTCAGAACACTGCCAAGTATCAAGGACCAAATCAGAAACACAGATCCTTACAGAGGAGTGTTCTGTCAGAGCATTTGGCCCACTAGTGTGGTATGAAGAATACCCATAAAATCAGGTTGTGCTTCTAATACAACTTAGTGTGGCTAGAATGATAGGTTTACTCTATTTTGTAAGTGCACAAACCAGACTTTTAAAACAGTCATTTAAAATGCAAACCTTCTCCAACAAATCTGCAGATGCTTCTGGGCAGTTCTGACAATAAAAACTGCTTTTAATTCTACCTATGAGATTTTAAATGTGAGTCCAACACACACAAATTAAAAAAAGGGGGGGAAAAAAACCCAAACCCCCGGAAGCACTGCAGTTATTACAGAATCACAGAATCAATTAGGCCCCTAAAAGACCTCTGCATTCATCGAGTCCAATCTATGACCTAAGACCACCTTGTCAACTAGACGACGGCACTGAGTGCCACATCCAGTCTTTCCTTAAGCACCTCTATGGAGGGTGACTCCACCACCTCTCCTGGGCAGCTCATTCCAATGTCTAATCACCCTTTCTGAGACGAAATTCTTTCTAATGTCCAACTTTAACTTCCCCTGGTGCAGCTTAAGACTGTGACCTCTTGTCCTGTCGCTGACTGCCTGGGAGAAGAGGCCGACCCGCACCTGGCTGCAGCCTCCATTCAGGGAGCTGTGGAGAGTGAGGTCACCCCTGAGCCTCCCGTTCTCCAGGCCAAACTCCAGTTCAAACAGAAACAACACGAAATAACATCCAAATAACAACTCCTCCTCAGAGACTGATGCTGTGAACCCAGCACGGCAGTGCTTGCCTGTGGACTTGAAATTTGCCAGAGCAGAGGAGCTCCAGGGCAGTGAAGCCACACACCTGCAAAGACACCAGGACATGACAGCAGCAGAAAACATCACACGGCCAAGCCACCCGCCTCCGCCCAGCAGGCGCCTACCAGAAGAGACGTCCCGAATCCCTACAACTGCAAAGCCCCCCACACAAAGTCTCGAGGTGACACTGTCCTGCCGGCTGCTCAAACACTCCTGTCTAATGAGAAGCACCCGAACACTCCTGCCACAGCCCCGCAGCCGGCCAGAGGGACCGCGGCCCCGCCCGTGCCCTCCCCCCGGCCCCGAGGGACGTCCGCCCCGCCTCACCGGCCGCGCTGCCCCGCAGCCGCTCGGGGACGCCCCGCAGGTCTCCATGCAGCCCGCAGAAGATCTCGTGCAGCCGCTCCAGGTGCTCCGAGGACGCGGACCCCCGGCCCGCC